>SNQJ01S0156490.1:0-17775 GCA_010110895.2 Picea sitchensis | reverse complement strand
TGTTAGGAATTGATTGGGATTTCAATAATTCTACCGTGGTTGACTTAAAGAAAATAAGAATGACATTTAAAGGTGATGGACTTAGGGTCATTGCACCTCTTGATCCTGATGAGGGTCACAGATATACAGAACCCATTAGAGAAGAAGATCATGCTTATGAACTAGAGAATATATATAAATTGATAGCAAGAAAACGAGATTACATTAATCCTACAGAAGATGGGAATTTAAGTTGGCGAAGTGACAACACATGCTCATTATATTTGGAAGAAGCACTAGAAAACTGGTAGAACAAAATGTATGAAGTCTCTACGCGGAGATGTGCTATATTGACCAGGGAAGTTCACTGGATTGGCACATAAGTAAGTAATCTTCCAACCTTTGATGGTTTAAATCATTTAGAGGATTTCTTGTTGGAATTTGAAGAAGTTATACCAATACAACATAGGTTGTTGGCACTGGATGAGGCCTTGAAAGCAACTCCAGCGAGATGGTGGGGGACACACAAGAAGAACATCGCGGACTGGGTGCAATGTCACACTTTTATGACAATGCGCTTTTTAGAACAAGTAGAAGGGTGCGAAGTTTGATAAATAGGTTAGAGCTGTCCAAAGGACCATGTGTAGAGTTGTGAGGAGGCCTGGAGCAACATTCCTCAAGAGCTGTGGGTGCATAAATTTATTAACACTTTGGACACAACCCCTATCAATTGGTATCTGCAAGCAGAACTGCGCCTCACCACTGTAGATTGGCATGGTATGACTCAGAAATTTGTAGCCACCTTCTTATTTGAAAGCTAGTATCCTACAATGGATCAAGCATTACAAGTTGTAAGACAAAGGATCTTTGAGGAGGCACCTACCTTCCCTGTTGAGCAAGAAGAGGATGAATGGACTACCCCTCTTCAGAAATTGCAAGGTTTTTACAATATCAATGCTGATGAAGACGATGATCCCAGGAATGTGAACATCACATAAACAAAAGGAAAGAGAGACATAGAAGGACCAAGAGTCGAACTACCTTTTATTGGATAACCAATCAAAATCAAGAAAGTTAACATTGGAATAGATAAAGCACCTAAGCTCGCAAACGTTGGAGATTATTGGGATGATGCCACTATTGACAAGATCAATGAATTGTTACATGAATATCAAGACTTGTTTCCAACCAAGTTCATTGATATGAAGGGCATTAAAGGGCCCATGGGAGAAATGAAGATCCCCTTGAAACGATATGCAAGTTTAGTTAAGCAGAGACCCTACAGACTGAATCCCAAATATAAGCATAAAGTCAAGATTGAGCTAGACAGGATGTTGGAAGAAGGAATCATAGAACCTGTTGAAGAGTCAGATTGGATTAGCCCTATGGTGGCTCAAGATAAGAAAACATGAGAGATCACAATCTATGTAGACTTGAGGAAAATGAATGATGCATGCTTACATGATCCATTCCCTACACCATTTACTGACGAAGTGTTAGATAATGTGGGAGGACAGGAATTTTACTCCTTCACTGATGGCTTTTCAGGTTATCACTAGATCAGGATTGCCAAGGAAGATCTCCATAAGACCACATTTGCAACAGAATGGGGATCCTACCAGTACACAGTGATGCCTTTCGGATTGAAGAATGCACCAACCATATTTTCTAGGGTGGTGGTCGAAGCATTCAAGGAGTTTTTACATAAATTTTTGGAAGCATATTTTGATGATAGGACTGTTTTTAGCTTATTGCAAAATCATATTGAATGTTTAAGACTAATGTTGGATACGTGCATGCAATGCCAGATTTCCATGAACCTGAAGAAATGCTTCTTCTTTTCACCCTTTGGAGTGCTATTGGGCCATATTGTGTGCAAGCATGGGTTGCTGGTAGATCCATCTAAGATTTCCATTATTGTTGATCTACCCCCTCCTAATTTAGTTAGACAACTATGCACTACGCTGGGACATATTGGATACTAAAAAAAGTTCATTAAGGGCTATGCACATATTACAACACCCATGGAGAAACTTTTGAAGAATTATTGTCAGTTCCAATGGACAAAAGAATGCCAGCATAGCTTCGACACACTGAAACAAAAAATGGTTACCGCGCGTATTCTGGTTTTCCCTGATTGGATTAAGGAATTTCATGTGCATGTCGATACATCCTCTATTGAATTAGGAGCAGTGCTAGCACAGCCAGGAGCAAGAGATATTGACCATCTATTAGCCTTTGCTAGCAGGAAGATTTCAACAACTGATATAAATTACACTACCACCAAGAGAGAAGGTTTAGCCATGGTGTATGTGATGCAAAAATTTCATCACTACTTGTTGGGAGGACACTTTAAGATGTTCACTGATCATTCTGCACTAAAATACTTAGTCAACAAGCTAGTGTTGGGGGGAAGAATATGAATATGGCTACTGCTATTCTAGGAATATGATTTTGAGATTGTGGTCAAGCCAGGGAGAATGAACAAGGGACCTGACCACTTGTCTAGACAAGAACATGGAGAGGAACCTACTAGCTTGGAGGATACAATACCATATTCATAGTTCTTGGCCATCAGAAAGGTTGATGATCACTTCACCGAGATAGTCCAGTTCCCATCTACAGGGATGACACCTCGCGAATATACAATTATTCAAAAGAAACAACTGGTAGTTCGTGCTACAGATTTCTCACTCATAGCTAGACAACTATATAATATGGGACCTGATGAGATCTTGAGGAGATGTGTTATGGAGGTAGAAAGACCATTGATTCTAGAAGAAGCACATGAAGGCATCACAGGAGGACACTACGCAGGAAAAGAAACAACATAGAATATTCTTAGAGTTGGCCTTTGGTGGCCCACTTTACACAAGGATGCTAAGGAATAGTACAGAGCCTATGATGTATGCCAACGAGTTGGGAAACCTTCTAGAAGGGATGAGATGCCTTTAGAACCCTATCTAACCTTACAAACATTTGAGAAATGGGCCATTGATTTTGTGGGACCTATAAACCCACCAGGAAAGCGCACAGGAGCAAGATACATCATTATTGCGACATAGTGTTTGACTAGGTGGGCATAAGCAAGAGAAGTTAAGGATTGTAGTGTAACTACAACTGCGTGGTTCATATTTGATGATATCATAACCAGGTTTCAATGCCTGAAGATCCTTATGAGTGATCAAGGCAGACATTTTATTAATAAGACCATTGAAGCCTTGACTCAGGAATTTGCAGTTCATCATCAGAAGATCTCTCCATACCATCCACAAGCGAATGATACAGTCGAAGCCTTCAATAAGATCTTGGAGATCGCGCTGACGAATATTTGCAGTGTGAACATGGATGGTTGGGATTTGAGAGTACCTGTAGTGTTATAGGCCTATAGAACTACTTGCAAGAAGCTAACAATGCAGACTCCCTTTAAGTTGGTTTATGGTCTTGAAGCAGTTGTAACCATGGAATATTTAGTTCCTAGCTTAAAAATTGCATCCTTTACAGATATGGATGAAACTGGTGCTGTTCAAGAGAGACTCGTGCATTTGGTCTAATTGGAGGAAGACAGGTTTATTGCAGGATTTCATTAGCATGTACATAAGGAAAGAGAGAAGGCCCATCATGATAGACATATCAAGAAGAAGGCCTTTAAGAAAGGAGAGCTGGTATTAGTATACGACAATAAGTTCATAAGGCATCCAGGGAAGTTCATGACACATTGTCTTGGGCCATATGAGGTTGCCTATGTCATGGAAGGAGGAGTTGCACAGTTGAAGACTTTGAATGGAGAGTGGAAGGAAGGTTTAGTGAACATGAGCTGGTTGAAATTGTACTATGACAACCAGCTACCTCGCATCTCTCAGTAAAAGCAGAAGGAGAAGGGTCTATGTACCAGGTGCAGTTGAAACTGGGTACCAGACATAGAAAAAATAGTCTGCACACAATGGGGAAGGATAGAGCAGAAAGCACATGCTGCTCCATGCAGTCTGAAGTCGAAGAAAAACATAAAGTTCAGATCTACAGTGCCTCAGGATGAGTCACATGTGAGTGTTGGGGGCCTCTTGGCCCTTGGTTATGAATTAAGAAAGAAAGTGAAGAAAAAGGAAAAGGAAAGATGAAGTACGAATTGCGCGGAAGGCACATTGACTGAGAATGGGTCGAAGTGGCCAAAGGAGCAGAAAATAAGGAGCGAAGTACAGGAAAATGAGCCATTGGAAGAGAAGATCGAGGAGAACAGATCAACAAGGAAGATGGATCATGGACAACTCAACAAGTGGAAAAATCCACCAATGGATTCTTTGGATCACCTCACAGGAAAGAAGGAAAGACATGCAGGCGAAGCTCAGAAAACATGGGTCAAGTTGATCTAGGGTTTTAAACACCTAGGGTTTTGACACCTAGGTTTCGGCCTAAGGTTGTTGGTGAGTCATTGTAATGTATAAATAAAGGTCTAGAGGGCCTAAGATGGTTTGGTACTAATTTGGTAGAGAGTTCATCGTTATTGTGTTATTGAGTGATTATTGTTGTGTGAGAGAGAAGTGACGAGCGTGAGAGTCTTCTGGTATTGTAAGATCTTTAGTTGGGTGTGAAGATCAAACCTACATCTAGGTGCATAGGGAGGGAAGAGAAGAAGAGAAGGAGAGAGAGATTTGCAAGCTAAGAGCACAAATAGAACTGCATGTTTTCATATAATATGAAGAAACATAGTTCTGTGGATGTAGCCCTAGGGAGAGGGTGAACCACGTATATTTTGTGTCTCTGTGGTTGATATTGTGTTCTCTTGCCTTCTTTTATTTTGTTATTGTATTATTATGTTAGATCTGGAATATAACTGTGCGAAGTAGGTTTATGCTTGGTAATAATAACTAGGTTGTTGTGTGTTGTTGCATTGGATCCACTTGCATTTCCTCTGGTTGTAGACACCTGTGTCCTTCAACCCCCTATTTCTACTTTGGGTGAGACTTCATCTACTTCACAGGTGTTGCCGAAAGGGCCAATAGTTAGGGCTTGTTGGTGCACTGCTAGAGCTGAACCCAGGGTTTTCCCTTGTGCCAACACCAGATAAACATCATACACCAAACAATAAAGAGAGTTACTGGGTCTTGACTTTGATCAACAAATAGTCTCATCCAAAAGTGTGATTGATCTTTTATTGTGCTTCAATCAACACTTAATAATACAATTACAAAGTGATAAAAGACTGGTGCTTTGACACAAAGAGATTATTCTTTCAATTTGACTTTACAATCTTTAAAGGATCTCAATTTACTTTTAAATGTACTTAGCTTTATGTGCAATATTACAATAACATTAAAAAAATACCTTCATAACTCCGCATCAATCTTCTTTCAAATAGATGCTCCTTGAAAGTTCTTTTCAAAGAGTCCTTCTAATTCTTTTCACATCGATTGACATGCAAAATAAAGACTTCAAGTGTTTGGAGCCACACCAGATCGTGGATGCAATTAGTGAGGGGTTTTAAAAACTAATTGAAGGCCACAAGTTGAATGCATTTTGTAACTGATGCAATCGCCTCCCACTTCGTGCCTCTCTCACCCCACACCACATCAATACTGATTTTTGAGAATCTACTAGTCTTTAGGGAGCGTTTTGGAGGACCGTCAACAAATTTTTACTCGCAAGAGATTCCAACAATAATATATAGACCCATAATATAATGACCCGACATCTATGAGTTTCCAACGATTTTCCTTCACAATAGAAAACCAATTTCTGAATTCAACAAACCAAGGTTGAAAGAAAACAATATGTGCATTGGTTTGAATCTAGTAGGTCGGCTAGGGTTTCTGTCTGGAAACACTTCAAAACAAATTTTCAGGTCGCATCATCAAATCAAGTATTGGACTAGGTTTATATTTGGTCAAATCTTCTTCAAAATATTCAAATTTAGGTACACACACATCGTGGGTAGGTCCAAAAATAGACAAAATATCCAGAGAGATTTAAAATAAAAATGGTGGTCGCTCCAAAATTGCACAGAATAAAAGATCCAGAGAGATTTAAAATAATGGTGGTCGCTCCCAAAAATATTCAGTAGGTCTGATTAGGTCCACAAAGCTATATATATAAAAATCTGGTGGACGATTTGGTCTCTTCTCCCATCAAAACAAAAAATACCACAATGGAGACACCAAGATTCTGGTCTCTTCTCTCATCAAAAAGAAAAATACCATGATGGAGGCACCAAGATAATTTTTAAATTATGGTATACAAATTATTCTAGTTAGGCCTTTTTTATTACTTTTAATAGAATTTAAAATAATTCCATCCAGTTACAATCTTTAAAAAATTGTTGATAGAGACACCAAAGAACATTTACCAGGATTGCATGAAAATGACCAATGTAAACCCTAATGTAGAATCACCATCAAAATAAATATTGATATTACTGTGCTCTTTAAATCCAAACTTGATTTATCCCTCAACAAAATAAGAAATTGACCATTTAAATTTCATTATTCGCCTCCTCAAAAAATCCTTCACAGTCTCGTAGATGTAGCCATCATCATCTCCCAATGACGATGCCATTCTCTTTGAGGGATACGAGCCAAAATCCACCTCACGTAAGAAATCAAATGGGTTTAAATACCCAATAAATTATAACAAAAAAATTCTGATAACAACAACTAACTACAACTGACTAAAAACTAACATGGACACCTCACGTTAGCGTGAAGGTATCCTTTACAATAATGTTTTATTAAATAAAACATTTACCTATTTTGGATCACATTTCCTAACAATCCTATCCACTCAACTATCCCAACTAATTGGAGCTCTTCATTTTCTGCCATACAGAGCCTCGAAGGGGCTCATCTTCAATGATCCTTGATAACCATTGTTATAGGAAAACTCTATCAAGGGTAGATATTCTTCCCATTGTTTGGGATGATGCATGAAATGCATCCTTAACATGTATTCCAACACTTTGTTTACCCTTTCACTCTGATAATTTTTAATGGTTGGTCATGTTGATTGATAGTTGTGTTCCTAGGACTGCAAGCAAAACTTTCTAGAAATTCTATGTGAATTTCACACCTATGTCTGAAATGATAGTCTCGGGAAAACCATGCAATTGAAAAATCTCTTTCATAAAAACATCAACAACATCTATAGATTTAAAAGTAGATTTTATTGAGATGAAGTGAGTTTCCTTGCTCAACTTATCCCCTACTACCATGATTGCATCATGTTGCTTAACTGTCTTTGGAAATCCAGTGATGAAATCCATGGAGATTGTCTCCCACTTCCATTATGGGATTTGCAATAGTTGTGATAGTACTGCAAGCTTCTTGTGTTCAACTTTTACCCATTGAAACTCCAGGCACTTTGCAATATATTTCTTCAATCTTGGCCAATAATATAACTTCCTTACTGTTTTTATCATCTTTTGATAACCACAATGACCCACATAATCTCTTTGCTGAAACTCATCCATAATGAGGTGCTTCAACTCCACTAAATAACAACACATACAACATGTTGTTATACAACAATAGCTCATCTTCTGTAAGATGGTACTCCTCATACTTATTCGTGTTTGTCTCTTTCTGCAAACCTTCTTTTACTATATTGAAAAATTATCCTCATGCAATAGAGTTTTGATTCTCTGATTGATGTCAGAAACACCTACACTTATTGTTGCTAGGTGTACTATCTTCACACTTCGATTGAGTGCACATGCCACTTTATTTTCCTTCCCTTTTATATGCTTGATCTCAAAATCAAACTTGCTAATTAGAACCATCCATTTGGTCTATCTAGTGTTTAACCATGGTTGATCAAACAAATATTTCATACCATATCTATCATCAAGACAAATCTTTTTCCAAACAAGTAATTCCTCCACATATTCAATGCATGCACAATCACTGCAAATTATAAATCATGGGTGACATACCGTTGCTCATGCTCATTCAACTTCCTTGATTCATAACAAATCACCTATATTTATTGCATAAGAACTCCACCAAGTCCTTCCTTAAAATCATCAATGCAAACCAAGAAATCCTTCTAAGGGTTTGAATTATTTAAAACAGGGGCATTGGTCAAGAGATGCTTTAGCTACTGAAAGTTGACTTCACACTCTGCTTATTATACAAACTTCTTCCCCTTTCTCTGCAATGAATTAATGGGATGATCGATCTTGAAAAATCTATTTAGAAACCTTTCGTAATACCAAGTTGATCCCATAGAGGATATTACCTCGGTTACATTCTAAGGGGTTGGCCAATCCATGATTTTCTTGATCTTCTCGACATCTACTGCCACTCCCTCTACTGAGATTGTGTGGCCTAAATACTATATCTCTTTCTGGAAGAAGTCACACTTCCTATATTTGGCATATAGATGATGATCTCTCAGCACTTGTAACACCAAATTAAGATTCTCTTTTTTCTCTTCCTTGGTCTTGGAATATACCAAGATATCATCAACAAATACAAGAGTGAGCTTATCCAAATATTTGATGAAAACACTATTCATTAAACACATGAAGGTGGCTGATGCGTTAGTAATCCCAAATGGCACCACCAAAAACTCATAGTGTCCATATCTCATTGTAGAAGTTGTCGTGTGGATGTATTCATCCTTAATCCTGACTTGGTGGTATCTAGATCTCAAGTCAATATTAGAAAAGACTATAGCTCCTCCAAGATGATAAAAAAGAGTATCAATCATGGGGAATGGATACTTGTTCTTGATGGTAATCTTCTTTAGTTGTAGATAGTCAATACACAATCACAAGGTACCATTCTTCTTCTTTACGAACAACGTTGGTGCTCCCCACGAGGATACACTTGGTCTGATATACCCTTTATCCATCATTTCTTTTATTGCACTTTTAAATCTACCAGCTCTGGCGTACTCATTTTGTAGGTACTTTTGATGTTGGTAATGCTCTGGGTACAATATCTATTGAAAAATTGAGATCTCACTCAGGAGGAAGTATAGGTACCTCCTTTGGAAAGACATCCTTAAATTCCCACAACACCAGGTGATCCTCAATATCCAACTCCTTATTCTCTGTTGCATTGAGCACTTGTATTGCATACAAGGAACACCCCTTTCGACTAAAACTTTTGAGATGTAGTGGTAATATCTTCTTAACTGATACATGCTTTTGAATTCCTTCAACACCCTCATGTTTCCTTCTTCATCTTCACACTCTAAGGTCTTGTCATATCAGTTCAATAGTTTCTTATGAACAACCAACTAGTCCATGCCTATCAACACATCATATGATCCTAAAGGTAGGATGTTTAAGGTTGCTTGAGTGTGCAGTCAACTCATCTCTAATGAACATGCATTTATTACCTCTGCTACTTTTCTCTTAGTCCTTGTGGATAATTGAACCAACCATGCTTTTGTATGCTTCTTTCTCTTTAGGGAATATTATTCAACAACTTTAGGATAAACATAGCTAAGGTTAGAACTAGGGTCGATAAAAAAAGAAATAGGTTGCTTGGAAATTATACCTTCCAGCTCCATCAAAAAACCTTGGTGGTCTTCTTGTCGATTCTCAACAACTACATAAATCCTTGGCACACTTCTAGCCACATCATTGACTGTAGTAGCCTCTTGAACATGGTAAAATATTTTTCTATCATGCCGATTGTGAGGGAAATCCCTCAACATATGTGCCTCTCCACAACCCCAACACTGTATAGGTCATTTCTTTTTCTCCTCTATATTCTCTCTCACCTACTTTGCTAGCCTATTTCCACTCCAAGATGGAAAGTTCTGTTGGTGCATACTTTTGCTCGGATGGTCGAACTGAACACCTTTATTGGGATTCTTATATTAGGATGATTTAAATCCTTTCCTCTCAAATCCATTTTATCATTTCTCTTCCAATCCTTAAGATGATATTTCCTATGCTTATATTGGTCATAAAAACACTTATCCTTCCTAATGGTATCCTCCAAGGTCTTAGGCTCGTCAAAATCAATCCTGTCTTGATATGATTGTGGTAATCCATTGAGGAAACATTGTATCCTTTCCTTCTCATCCTTGAGGTAAGAAACATACCTCAAGAAATCTAATAACCTCTTGGCATAAACATCCATGGTAAGTTGTGCCAACTTGTGTTCATGAAACTCTTTAATCTTACCATCATAATATTTTTCTTATAGATATGCCTTCTTGAAATATTTCAAATCTAGGAGGATCTGAAACGCTAAAAAATTAATCATCTCAAATGCTAATGAAAGTGACTCCATTGCGTAGAGATCAATGAGATATTTCCAACCACGTGTGAATCACCTCAAATAGACGTCATATGAGGAAGTTATGGCTTGTCGAAGTTTTGGTAAAATAGGATAGAAGGAAAAATTAGGGATGCCACATGGAAAGCCCATAGGCTGACATGTGGACCATCCATAGAACTGAGTTGGCATAGGATAATGTCATGATGACATCATGACAGTGACATGAAAACATGATAGTCTGCCATGTGTCACGCATAAATGGAAAAATTGGGGACCAATTGGACTAGTGAAAAATTGTCATGTGTCATCCATATGATGAAGTGGAAGGTATAGTCAGAGGATGATGTGGAAACCATATGGTCCATGTGGCACCACTGAAAGGGTGACACATGGTAGGCCGTACAATGACGTGGTAGATGACAGGTGGCATCGTATAGATGATGTGGCATGGTGACATGTGTACGATCAAGGTGGTGTGGACCAATCATAGAATGCCACATGGCACTCTCTGATTGTCCAATGTTGGATAAAGGTATCAAGAATTGGTTGGGGTCGACAAGAATCGAACCCATGACCTCCGGTTCAACAAAAAATGGCCTAACCAATCTAGCTAACCAATATGTCAAATATTCCAATGGAGAATATTATATTTAAGTCATATTAAAGTTGTATGGCTATAAATAGAGCGTCGGTTGGGGTTGACCCTGCAACCTCCGGACCGACCCAATGACTTAACACCAATATGCCAACCAATATGCTATAAATATCGATTGGTTAAACCAACCAAACACATTGTATTAAATTTACAACCGCACCATTCCGGGTATATAAGAGGGTCAGGTGGGGTTCCACCCCCGACCTCCCCTATTTAAACTAGAGCCCAAACCAATGCACAAGAGAGAATGGAATTGCATGCAGAAGGTTGGAACAAATATTGAGGTCATATTTAGGACAAGTACAAGAGTTGGACTATTGTTTCGAAGTGCATGCCAAGTTTTCTCAGTTTTCAAAGAGGAGTATGAAGCTGATGTCAGTTTTGTGCTAAAATACTGTGTATGGAAATCTTAGTCAATTTTGTCTTGTATGAGAGCCATAGTCTCGTTTGACGTGCAAAATAAGGTCTTTTGAGCACCTATTCAAAACATAGTTAATTTTATACTCATTTTTCTCAGAATTTCAAGAGGAATTCAATGATAACCTTTGTTTCTAGGTTTGAGTAGTAGAATTGAAGATTGTCTTCAAATTGTAAGCCATTCATTGAAATTTTGGCATTTGAGCAATATAGAGTGGTCTCACTATTTGGAAGTGGACCTGGAGATGTAGATGTAGCCCAAGATGGGTGAACTCCATTACCAACTCTTGTTTCTCATTTATTTTATTTTATGTTGAGTTATCTCTCATATTTCCACAAGTTAGTCATCAATTAATGAAGTTTTGGATAAGTAAGGGGATTCACATGTGTTTTGGAAAATAGTCAAAGACGATCATAATTTATGAATTGAGTTAGATGTTCATGTGTGTTTTAAGATTAATTTGACATCTAAGGATTTTCGGATCAAGTTAGTATCAGATTTGGTTTTGACAAGTATTTGAAAGTGAATGCTTACGAGGTCAAAACTCAAGCTTGGTGAAGGCATGGTTGAAGACTCATTATTTGAGAGCACAAATCTCTTTGGTGCAAAGGACCATCATGAGTAAATCTCTAATGAAATTAAGTCTTCAAAAAGACAAGAACCGACAGATTCATAAGGAGAAATTTGAATTAAGAATGCAACTACAATACCTTGAGGAGGAGAAGCAAGAGCTTCAGGACTGGTTGGTATGCAATGAATAATTTCTCAGAGGTATTATTAAAGAACTATAAAGCGAGTTGCAGGCTAAAGACAAAATGTTGGAACAATTCCATAAATCTAAGCAAGTGGAGTAGAAAAAGGATAATCTATCTTCTACAAAAGGTTTATAGACAATAATCGAGGTATGCCATGAAAATTATCCATCATGTTCTTTTTCTTCCCATCAAAATGAAAATGATTCTTTGAATTAATTTAAAGAGCATACTTATGGTATTTTCTTTAAGCTACTAACCAAAATGGGATATGATGGAAAAGGTCTTGGAATTAATGGCCAAGGAATGACTAATCCCATACAGATAGAGGGAAGACCTTGTTATCCAAGAGTGGGACATGGAAAAGAAGGAGATGAAGAATTCTCTAAGACATATGAAGTAAGGGGAATATTTGAATGAAGAGGTGCGGATACTTCATAAGTCGTTAGTTATACTAGAACAACCTTCCATCCCTGGGAAAGGAATCAAATGCAAAGCATCTCCAGGAAGAGGTGAGAATTCCAAGGAAGGAATGAAGACATTTCCCACTTGAGAGACTAACATAAATGGCATTCCTAAAAGGTTTGGTAATCATCCCAATGTTTTTCTTAATCGAGGAAATAATGGTCTAAGAACACAAAACTTATGGTCTATATATGCATGTGATTTTTGTGTATTTAATATCCATTGTATGGAAATTTTTTGGAAGAGACAATCCTTGTAGAAAAATCCATCCAAGAAGGAGGTGAGAAGCAACGGTAATTTCCCAAAGCAGAATAGGGAGAATGACAAGAAATGATTGTGGTTCAAGGAGAGGAACAAGAACTTTTGCACTCGTTGTGGTAAGGGTGGTCATTATATTGAGAAATGTTGGAAACTTCACCCATGACTTCATCCAAAGAAGAACCAGGAATATGTGAAAGCACTTACAAAGAGACATGTAACAACCTCAGCTGAAGTTGATAGTCTTGCTGAGAAATTCAAGAAAGAATTCTTTCTAATGGCTTGTCTTAGTAGTATAGTGTATGAAGAAATTGAGGTATGGTTCATGAACAACGGTTCAACTTTCCACATGATAGGAATGAGGTCAGTATTCCTTACCTTCTCAAAAATTGACACAGACTACCATGTGGGATCTGGGACTAATACAAGACATGCAGTAAAGGGAGTTGGATATGTGAGATTCTAGCTCGATTCAGGAGGATTTATGGGAATAGAACTGTTACACCTCAAAATTATTCATTTCGATAGTGTTGCAAGTGTCATCATTACAAGTGTTGTAAGTGTCGCATCTTGTCCGCAAGTGTCGCATCTCGAATATAAGTGTTGAAAGTGTCACAAACATCATACTGGCATCTTTCCTATGTCATGCCTCTAATGACATCATAAAGACACTTAAGACACCTCAAAGGCTAGTTTGGAAGAAGAGAAATCACTTGACAAGAAGTACAAGCCTTTTGCCACCGGAAAACCACTCAAATATGGATTTTGGAGAGGAGCTCTCCCCTACCCACTGTCAGGGATTGCTGGCGCCCCCTGATCCTCTTTGGGGGAGTGTTTGAGCGCCCTGTGCACCCTTTTGGGGGAGCACTGCCCTTTTCTGAGAAAGTTTTGGGTTTGTTGAGACAATTAAGAGAAGAATCCCTCAATTCCTGAAGGTAGTTGGATTCAAATAGATGGTCAAGGCATGATATTAGGGAAAATCCTCAACTGAAGAGAAGAATATTCAACTTATCCCAAAGATCTCTCAAGTGGTTGGGCCTCTCCAAGGTTATATAAGGAAGATTCCTCATGGTGAAAGGAGGATGGAGATTGAGAATTACATCAAACTTATGATCTCATCAGTGAGATGTCATCAAAGAAATCAGTGGAGATTACTTGAGAAAAGGGGTTGGACAAGGAGAACTGGAAGAAGCGGCTACACCTTCATTCAAAGGATTGTAAGTACTTTTACTTGTTCTCATTAATAATCAATGCTTGCCTGTTTCTTTCAAACTTATGCTTGTTCCATATGAGTTTGTCTGCAGTAGATGGATCTATATTTGAGATAATCTCAGTAGAGTAGGAAGTCCATTGTATCTTTGTTTGTCCTACAAGACTTATCAGGGACCTCAGGATCGAAGCTCAACCAAGACTTTTCAAGGACAAACGTCGCTAATAAGGTACATATCTTTCCTTCTCTTTCATTTATTATCTTGATTAGATCTAAAAGGAAGTTAGTGTCCATGTTAAGCACTTTTCTGTCTTGGCCTTAGGAGTCTAGAGACCAAGAGGGAATCCACATGTCCGTAGGGGGATTCACCTACAAAAAAAATTGGCGACTCCATTGGGGAGGAGCTCTGATTTTTGTTTCCATTCCAAGATATTGTTTTGGCCCTTTGCCCACTCATTTGACCTTCTTCATATTGTCATTTTGATTCTTAGATTTGTTTGATTTCCTCTTTATTTCATCATGATCACCCTGATTGATTGAATTTCTTTTATTTTTTGAGTTTCTAGGTATTTTTCCGAGTTTTTGGAGCAGAGTGCTCCCCCCCTGTTGCTGTCAGAGTGCTAGAACTCCCCTTTAGCCTTACACAGTGTGTTGGAATGCTCTGGTGACCCTTACCCAGAGCACTACCCCATTTTTGTGAGAAATTCTCCATAATTTTCATCTTCTAAATCTATTTCTTGGTTTTGGCACTTGCTCAGGGTCTCATACTCTCAGTCCATCTTTGTCATTGGCTTTCAACACCTTATTTCTGAGAATTCATCCTCTTTTGTTTGGGATTTTGACATTTTATTTCCTTACCTTGAAGTCACTCTTTGTCTTTGCTGATCTAGAGTTAACTTGCTTTTTCTTCCCCTTTATCTGACTGAGTGGAAGCTTTTGTGAGGAAATCCAAAGGTCTGTGAACCTTTTCATCTGATATTTGAGGTCAGTTTTCCAACATTTCTCTTTTGTTTGAGGTTTTTTTGGTTCTTGTTTACAACTTTGGTTATCTTTGTCCTTCTTGTATATTTCATGACTAGAGTGTATTTTTGTTTTGTGTGAGGTTTGCTTCTGATTGTTTAATCCTGAAGTCTAATTGACATTTAGAAGTTTTACATATGATTATCATTCACATATAAACAAAAGAACATATTTTAGTGATTGGTTTGGATATTAGAAGGCATTTTTGAATTTTTTAGCATTACATTGGATTTGAGTGAGAAACAAATTGATTGAGGACATTGCATATTAGTATTTGATAGTGAATACAACTCTTCTCCTTCCCTTAAATAGGAATTCATCGAAAGACAAGACTGATTATCATTTTCTTGTGCATATTTTTTGGGAATTGAGTCATCATACCATCAGTTTCATTGTCATACACCCTTTGAGTAAAGAACGACTGCAAAATGAACGCTAATTAAAAATTATCTAGAACATTTTGTTTTTAGGATCTTCCACCAACATTAGACTAGGATTAGCACTTTGGATTAGGCTGTGAGTACAACTCTCCAAAGTTTTCAAAATGAACATTAGCGTCCTAAGATAGGGAGAGTCAAATCCAATTGTCGTATAGGCTTTCAGGGATCCCCCTCTCACACAGGGGTTACGCACGAGGTCGCATTCAGGTGAGTTACAGAGATTATCCCTTCGTGGTTCAACTGTTTGTAGTGGTCGGATAGTATATTGGGGGTCACTTGAAGGTATACCCACGATTATGTGTGGGAGCCTCTCGAGTTGATTTCAGACTTGTTATCCTTCCCATACGTTTGGATCGGACTGCCGACTATACCTGCCTAGGGGCTGACTGGGAGTTGGTGTCCTTAGTTTCCATAATCCTTAGGTACTTACACGAGGTGACAGTGAAGGGAAGTCTCACTGTACCTGGGACAGACATTGGTCAAACTCACTTGAGCTCCTTGGAGGGTAAATCCACAATTACTGCGTGGAAGCTTGCACCAAGGTGAAAGTCCGTTAAGAAGGTTGCCATTGTAACTGTTCCACCATATCCTAGCTCCTTCTTGACTTGATCATGCGACGTTGGATTTCATCACCAACTAGTATGATCATCGAGAGAAGTTTTGTTTGCTTGGTTTTGATTCCTAGATTTTATTAGCGTATGTTGTTTCTTTTTTTTAGTTGGCCCTAGATTTTTAGCGTGTACTGTTATTCTCCAAAATTGAGCCTGTAGACGATAAAGGTCTTCACCGATCACGTAGGATGCAAGGGATGCCTTCGGAAGGTTACCAACCCTTACCTCCTAACCCTCTAGAAGACAACTACCATGGAGAGGTAGAAAATCAATCTAACATTGGAAGTGTTGTTGCTCCTCCATTAGACATTTCATAAGGCACTTTGGTTACATTTGAGAATCCCACTCCTCGCACTACATCTATGTCGGTAACCCCTCTCAAACCAMTTTTGCTTCATTTAGACTCCCTTGGGAACKCCATAGATGAAGAGGTCCCATGGTTACCTAAGAGAGATTTTTCCGAAACATATATGGGATCCATAGAACCAACCTTTGGTGATGATTATAGGACTCCTATTCGTCCTACCACTACAGTAGATACAAATCCCACACCTGCTCCTTCTGTATGGAGGACTTCATCAGGACACGATCTCTATGAGCATTTTGAATCCTTTCAACAACCCTTTAATCCTCATGACTCTCCTGTTGAAAGTGGGCCATCTGGTCAAATGGTGAATCACCCCATCGATCAGGTCATTAATCCTACTGTTGCGTCAACACAAGTCTATCCTAATGCTGGACTCATCACCTCTACTCATTCCCAAGGCACTTCGATCCCTACCCCTGCTTTTACAAACTTTCACTCTACAGCTCCAGATGTTCCACACGATCTTGCTGGGACATATTTTCACCCGAGAATGCAGACCCTTTCCAGCCAAATACATTCGATTGAAGGGAAACCACCATCTAGCGGACCTATCCCTCCCGGGGGACAACCCCCTTTTCATGTTCTTCTCAGAGGGAAACCTTCCTTTTCCAGTCATACCCCGATCCCCGGTCGTTAATCCACCACTGGCAGGGGGGAAACCTTCGTCTGCTGGAAACCCTTCACAATCCTAGGGAGTATCTTTCAGAGGCACATTTACCAAACCCCATGTTGGGGGGAACTCATATCATAACCCACAAGGAGGAGTATCAAATCTTGTTCCTTCTGGATCGTCTTATGGACAACCTTATCTGGGCAGCATCCCAAACACCACCTGGAGTCCTCAAGGATAGCAACCTTATCCTCCCCATGGGTCTAATGTGTATCCACCTCAAGGATCTACTCCTTACCCTCCTCAAGGGCACAGTGTTCATCCTCTTTCTGGGCAAGCAAATCACCCGGATTATAATGCTCAGAACTCACAAGGTTATGAAAATGTTTCTCAGCCATCATCGAATCCTGTTTATCCTAGTCAACAACAAACATATGTAGGAGGACCTACTGGTTAAAACTATCCACCGAAACCAGTTTATGGTCCTACTGGTGTTCCTATGCCACACCAATATCATCCAAAAATTAACTGACAACTACCTTTTCTTGCAACTTTGGATATCCCAGACTTGTCTCGGTTAACTAATGATCCTATTTTTCATTCACCGGTTTGGCCAGTTATTCCAACTAAACTTCCTTCTGATATTCCAAAATTTGATGGAAAATCTGGCGAAGATCCAAATAACCATGTGATGACTTTCCATTTGTGGTGTTCATCAAACTCCCTCATGGATGATTCTATACGTTTGCATCTTTTCCAGC
>SNQJ01S0156489.1:22301-44350 GCA_010110895.2 Picea sitchensis | reverse complement strand
CCTTGTAATTTTTTGGCCATTTTGTATAGTTTTGACCCTTTTGTTGTGCTGTGGAATTAACCTTGTGCCATGAATGACTGTTTTTCTGTGTTGACGATGCGGAGTTCTTGTCGCCCTGTGCGGACGAAATTTCAGTGATAACACCTTTGGCTTCCCATTTTAAGTTTTCTTCAAGTTTATGTCCTAGTACAAAAGAAGAAAATGAATATATGTCTCAAATACCCTATGCTAATGTAGTAGGAAGTCTAATGTATGCGATGGTTAGTACAAGGCCAGACATTTCACATGCAGTTGGGGTTGTCAGTAGGTATATGGAAAATCCAGGTAAAAAGCACTGGGCAACAGTGAAATGGGTGCTTCGGTATCTGTATCACCTATAACAGTGGTTGTGAATTAGCCTTTGGATATGTTGATTCTGATATGTTAAAGGATATTTTCAGAAAGAAGGTATTGACTTTCATGAGATTTTTTCACCAGTTGTTAAGTCTGTTTCAATTTGAATTGTGTTAGCATTAGTTGCATTGGTTGATTTGGAGTTGGAGCAAATAGATGTTAAGACTTCTTTCTTACATGGAGATTTGGATGAGGAAATTTACATGGAACAACCTGAAGGGTTCGTTCAGAATCGTAGCAAGAAATTTGTTTGCAGTCTCAAGAAATCATTGTATGGTCTGAGGCAGTTGCCCAGACAATGGTACAAGAAATTTGACTCTTTCATGGTGAGCCAGAATTATACAAGGACTAAGTATGATCATTGTGTCTACTTTAAGAAATTTAATAATGGCATATTCATTGTCTTAGTATTGTATGTTGATGATATGCTTTTAGCAAGCAAAAGCATAACCGAGATCAACAAGTTAAAGACTCAGATGGCTAGGACGTTCGATATGAAAGATCTAGGAGCAACAAGGCATATTTTGGGCATGGAGATATTCAGAGACAGGAGGAATGGTAAGATTTGGTTGTCACAACATAAATATGTTGAGAAAATACTTTTGAGAAATGGTATGAACGATGTGAAACTAGTTTCAGTCCCTTTGGCTTCCCATTTTAAGTTTTCTTCAAGTTTATGTCCTAGTACAAAAGAAGAAAATGAATATATGTCTCAAATACCCTATGCTAATGTAGTAGGAAGTCCAATGTATGTGATGGTTAGTACAAGGCCAAACATTTCACATGCAGTTGGGGTTGTCAGTAGGTATATGGAAAATCCAGGTAAAAAGCACTGGGCAACAATGAAATGGGTGCTTCGGTATCTGTATCACCTATAACAATGGTTGTGAATTAGTCTGTGGATATGTTGAAGGTCGACTTCAGGGTATGTCTTTACTCTTGCAGGTGGAGTTATTAGTTGGATGTCAAAGCTACATAACATTGTTTATTTATCCACTACAGAAGCAGAATACGTAATTGTTTCACATGCTTGCAAAGAGGCAGTTTGGTTGAAAGGTTTGTTTAGTGAGTTTGGAAGGATCCAGGAAAAAGTAAAGTTACTTTGTAATAGTCAAAGTGTTATTCACTTGGCTAAGAATCCAACCTATCACAGTAAAAGCAAACATATACCTATCAAGTACCATTTTGTAAGACAGGGCATCGATGAACGTGGAGTCTCTCTTGAGAAAGTCCATACAAAAGAGAACTGCACAAACATGTTCACAAAACCAATATTGTTAGAGAAACTACGACGATGTTTGGCTTCTCTTGGCTTGCATAAAAAGTGATGAACAAAAGGAAGGAGCAAGGTATCAGGTTAATTGTTGTCAAGGTGAAGATTATTGAATATGCCAACGAATTTCCCAGATTCGGTAGATATGAGCAGATTTAGTGGAGCCTATTTTGTAGTAGTCTGTTCAACCAAATCTACCAATTTGGTATGAACGCACAAGTTTAAAAAATAGTTATGTAACTAATCTAATTTTATTCATTATTAGTGTAAGCTCGTAGAGGCATAAAAGGGAATTGAGGAAATGGTGAAAGGTGTGTGAGTGAGGTACTATAATCTCCATGATTTGAATAATAAGACAACCGATACCTCTTCTTGGTAGACGTAGCCCAATGTTTGGGTGAACCACGTAAAATCTCTATGTTTATAATCTATGTGATTGTGTTTTCCGAATTTGCAATTACAACAATGTGTTCAACCATATTTACATTTGCTCCTTATTCGGCAGATGTAGTCTTCGAGATTAACCACAATAAAAAAAAATCTCAACCCTTGCCAAGCGAATAATGTCCTCTACTTTGATAACATTATTCCAGGGCCCATTAGCCGAGGTAGAGAACATTGGGTGTTCAACCATATTTATCCTTTTCACGAGGCAATCAAAATATTCCTGTTAGCATTCCATCACAATTTCATTGAACTAAAACCAGCTATACAACTTGTGCAGGATGCATGTTTTAGGCGAGAAAAAAGTAGTGGTGAAGATTGGGAATGGACCGAAGCATTCGAACTTAGTAATGGATTGCATTTCGATGCGATCACGAGGAAAGCAATAGACAGTTATCTTTGAATTTTAATTTGGTTTGGGTAGGTTAGTCACGATCTGACCTCTCGTCTAACAACATCTGTCAACGCAGGCAACAAAACGGTCCTGAATTGACTGCATTTTGGCTTCGGCAGTGCAAAATCGTGTCGATTCATTCAACATCTGGAAAAAGTAAGCATCCTGAAAAGAATGATGAAGTATTCTTAGTGAGGTATAGCCTAGTTAGTTAACACAGCCCAATGATGAAAATTACATATGAAGTTGTCATCAAGGAAAATTTCATAGAATGTTCTTATCTCATGAAAGTAGATTATAAGATCTTGTTATTTCATAAAAGTAGATAAGATAGAACTGTAGAAAGTGCAGTAACATTTACAGTTCCCGAGAAATAAACGAGTGATCAAATTATTCGAGAGGAAGTGTAGGCTCGAGCATTATAAACAAAATAAGAGGGAAAAATTCAAAATGGAGGAAAACATTCTATATCTAAATATGTTTCTTTTTCTTATGGCATTGAAGTTTATGTTTGTTTCTCATATGGCAGAGAAGTTTAAAGATGATGTTTTGTTGAGTGATTCTAGTTTTTTGAATCATATGATGGGTACAATAAATATTTATTTATAAAATTGTTTAAACTTTAAAAAACAAAATAAAGTGTGGAGAAGTTTAAAGATATGTTTTGTTGAGTGATTCTAGTTCTTTCAGTCATATGATGGTACAACAAAGATTTATTTGATAAAATTGTTTAAACTTTTAAAAGTAAAATAAAAATTGGGTATGATGGAATAATAAAAATTGTTGGCAAAAGAATAATGTTACAACACAGATTTATTTGATAAAATTGTTTAAACTTTTAAAAGTAAAATAAAACTTACTTATGATGGAGTAATAGAAATTGTTGGCAAAGGAATGATGTTGCTGTACATACCAAGCAAAATGGAGTAAAAATTATTCAAAACCATTTTGGATTTATGATATAAGTAACAATATTTTAAATGCAAGGTCTTTGATTGAAAAAAACTATAGAGACACTTTTTGATAATGAGAATTGTAAAAGTTAGTTGCAAAATAGAACATTTTAGGTAAACTTGCATCTAACAATTTTTTTTTTTTTTGTTTGTTAATTTGTGCAGGACCTGCGATTAACCTGTGGCTTGAGAAACCGTGACTCAGGGGCATCTAAGCCGTCAAAATCACCCGGGGATCGCATCCGGCCTGAGCCACACCAACCCTTAACATGGTTGGATTTTTTGTCCCCGCAGGTTTCGAACCGGTGACTTTAACATCACACACTCCATCACCGACTGTCCTACACCTCGGGGACAACTTGCACCTAACAATTTTAAAATACAAAACATTTTGAAATTAATTGTTGAAGAATGTAATTGGTGTTAAGATTTGCCATTACACCAAAACCCGCAGGTGTTAGTAAACTTCCAAATCAACAACATCACCTTGAGTGGGTGGTTAGTCCCATGTTCCCAGCGTGGCGGTTAGTCCACGAGAGGTTTGGCGGTTAGTCCAACACCCCTAGTCCACGAGAGGTGCGACGGTTAGTCCAACAATTAGTTGTGGCAGAGGCTAAACATAAGGTTTGCTTTGGTTGTGTACTTGCAAAACAACACATAGATAAATTTTCATTTGGAAAACCAAGATGGGATTAACTAGCACTATGTATTTAGTTCATTTAGATATCTGTAACCCTATGCATNGACTCAGGGGCATCTAAGCCGTCAAAATCACCCGGGGATCGCATCCGGCCTGAGCCACACCAACCCTTAACATGGTTGGATTTTTTGTCCCCGCAGGTTTCGAACCGGTGACTTTAACATCACACACTCCATCACCGACTGTCCTACACCTCGGGGACAACTTGCACCTAACAATTTTAAAATACAAAACATTTTGAAATTAATTGTTGAAGAATGTAATTGGTGTTAAGATTTGCCATTACACCAAAACCCGCAGGTGTTAGTAAACTTCCAAATCAACAACATCACCTTGAGTGGGTGGTTAGTCCCATGTTCCCAGCGTGGCGGTTAGTCCACGAGAGGTTTGGCGGTTAGTCCAACACCCCTAGTCCACGAGAGGTGCGACGGTTAGTCCAACAATTAGTTGTGGCAGAGGCTAAACATAAGGTTTGCTTTGGTTGTGTACTTGCAAAACAACACATAGATAAATTTTCATTTGGAAAACCAAGATGGGATTAACTAGCACTATGTATTTAGTTCATTTAGATATCTGTAACCCTATGCATAGGCCAATTATTAGTGAAACTTTTTAATATTTAATATGTATATATGATTATTCCAATAAGAGATGGATCTATTTTTGAAAAGTGAGAGTGTTAATTGGGTGTTTTGTGATTTTAATCTTTTAGTTGAAAATGAAAAGTGGTTGCTCTCTTAAAACTTTGAGTTATGGAGAGGTGAGTTCAATTTAAAAGATAAGTGCATATTGTGTTAACAATATATTCAAAATGAAACTTACAACTACACATTGGAGAAAAATGTTATTATTGAGTGTTAAAATCAAACCCTTGTTGAAATAGCAAGGTACATGTTACAAGAAAAATATATAGAAAATATTTTTTGAATACAAGCAGTTAGTACAACTGTGTCTATTCTTAATCACAAAACTATAGTAGTGGTGAAAATTGTAAGAAGCATGATCTAGGATAAGACCCAAGGTGGACATTTAATTTTTTTTGGCTCATTAGTGTATTTGCATGCCTTGAAAGAGACTAGAAAGAAGCTAGATGTAAAAAGTAAGGAATGCATTTTATTGTTTACTCTTCAAAGTATACAAGTGTTGGAGTTCTATCTCAAAAATTCTAGTGAGTGTATCACCTCATGTGATACAATTAGGGTCAGTTAAGGATTGACTATTGTAATTGTTGGCGCGTAATTTATCAGACCAGGGTCCTTCTCAGGTTACCAACAAAAGGTATCGTGTAGTCTAGACCGTTGGCATTTTCATCCCCTTCGAAGAGAAGAAGTCTCACCAGAAGTGCAACCAAGACAAAAGGATAGAGAAGGGAAAGGATAATACTTGGGTGGGTTCCCAGAACCTTCAAGATTCACCATGATCTTGCATAAGATAGACCAACTACATAACAGATCTGAACTCATGCATACAAGAACTAAAGATACTTAAGTTTTGAAAATCATTCATACACAAAGACATCATATTGAGTTGATCAAGCATAAAGAAGTACTGTAAAGATACAATGCATAAGCATAAACACAGTATGACACATTATATTTCAAAATTTTGGGTCCTTCCTCATCTATTCTCTTCAGAACTTATCGAATACAATCTTAGAGATACAAAGTGGTACTCTGTTATAGACTTCTGACTCTGGACTCATGTCGCAGAGCTCTATCTACCCAAAACTGTATACAGATTACATTTACAGAACCTTTTCTCAACTAAACCCAACAACAACATTCGATTAACAACAATAAAACTCAACATATCGACACTAGCCAACCCAACCCTTTTACAATAGTATTCATCTGATATATAGGCTAAGTGGGATCTTCTGGCTTTGGGCTCACATGCTTTCTTGTTCTGTTGTAACTGCTTTTGGCTCGTTGGTGTTGCGCTGTCCCTTTTCGCGACCAATTTATGTTTCTTTTCCTTGCTCCACTGTCCAACTTCTTTTGTAGCTTGCGCAGCTCATGTTAAACCAAAAATAGGATTGTAGTCCTTCTTGTGCAGCTTCAAATACAAAAACGAAGGGCCCAACAGGCTCCGACCACAAGCCTTGACTTTCCCTCGAGTCAAGTACTTGTCTCTTTCGCAACTTCTAGGAGTAAATGTTGCTTTCCCTTGTCCTCCTTCTCCACTTTGCTTTCCTCTTTTGCTTGCGCTTTATCTTTCTCCGCCTCTTCAAATGAAGGGGCCAACTCTGGGACCAACTCTAAGGCCTATTTTCTAGACTTCCTGGAAACTCCCAATTTTATCCTGCCACTTTCTGGCAAGGAGTGAGGCCTCGGCTACGAATTGTTGGATCGTATCTATGATACATCCTTTGAGATTGGATGCAACCAGAGAGTTCCATTCAGAGTCTAATGTAGCATCTACCTAATGCATTTGCATGTATACTATCTGAACGACAGGTCGAAAGTCGCGCAACTCCTTCTTGGCTACGGATTGTGCCTCGAATAGAGCGTTCAACTCATTATCCGCTTGTTGGATTTGGTCAAATTTCTCTTATTTCTCTATTTGGTTCATGGTGGTCGCCACTTCCTCATTCAACAATTGTATTCTCGCGTGCACATCCTCAAGGGTCTGGTTCTGCCTAGCGATGATGCCCATCCAGTCGCTGACTTCTCAGAATATCTTTGTGCACTCAATTGTGCGCTTGTGTAGTGATGCTCGAGCATTGTTGCCTTCCAACACTACCTTCTCCATCTGTTCTTGCAACTTGTGAGGCTTTTGTTATGCTTCTTGTTGACTTTGTCACAACTGCACTTCCAGATGCTCTACACGAATGACCAACCGTGACCATGCTCCTTTGAGTAATTCGATCTGATGCTTAGGATCTCCTGCATCACTAGATTCTGGCAATTGAGGTGAGACCTTCCTTATTTCCGTCCATGATTCAACAAGCCTCTCCTGGACTCTTTCCAGTTTCTACTCCACCTGAATCTTTGTGAATTATTCCCGTGTCTTGAGCGCTTGAGCAAGGAGTGTTTCCTCCCTTGCGAACTCTGCAGTCCTTTCGACCTGCTGGAGCCTCTGCTCCAGTTGATCAATTGAGGCCCTGATCATTTACTCCCTGCTGGAAAATTTCATAGAATGTTCTTCTCTCATGAAAGTAGATTATAAGATCTTGTTATTTCATAAAAGTAGATAAGATAGAACTGTAAAAAGTGAAATAACATTTACAGTTCCCGAGAAATAAACGAGTGATCAAATTATTCAAGAGGAAGCGTAGGCTCGAGCATTATAAACAAAATAGGAGGGAAAAATTCAAAATGGAGGAAAACATTCTATATCTAAATATGTTTCTTTTTCTTATGGCATTGAAGTTTATGTTTGTTTCTCATATGGCAGAGAAGTTTAAAGATGATGTTTTGTTGAGTGATTCTAGTTCTTTCAATCATATGATGGGTACAACAAAGATTTATTTATAAAATTGTTTAAACTTTAAAAAGCAAAATAAAACTTGGAAAAGTTTAAAAATGATGTTTTGTTGAGTGATTCTAGTTCTTTCAGTCATATGATGGGTACAACAAAGATTTATTTGATAAAATTGTTTAAACTTTTAAAAGTAAAATAAAACTTGGGTATGATGGAGTAATAGAAATTGTTGGCAACACAGATTTATTTGATAAAATTGTTTAAACTTTTAAAAGTAAAATAAGACTTACTTATGATGGAGCAATAGAAATTGTTGGCAAAGGAATGATGTTGTTGTACATACCAAGCAAAATGGAGTTAAAATTATTCAAAACCTTTTTGGATTTATGATATAAGTAAGAATATTTTAAATGCAAGGTCTTTGATTGAAAAAAACTATAGAGGCACTTTTTGATAATAAGAATTGTAAAAAAACTTTAATAGAAATAATGATAGAAAGTTAGTTGCAAAATAGAACATTTTAGATAAACTTGCATCCAACAATTTTAAAACACAAAACATTTTGAAATTAATTGTTGAAGAATGTAATTGGTTGTGGCAGAGGCTAAACATAAGGTTTGCTTTGGTTGTGTACTTGCAAAACAACACATAGATAAATTTTCATTTGGAAAACCAAGATGGGATTAACTAGCACTATGTATTTAGTTCATTTAGATATCTGTAACCCTATGCATAGGCCAATTATTGGTGAAACTTTTTAATATTTAATATGTATATATGATTATTCCAATAAGAGATGGATCTATTTTTGAAAAGTGAGAGTGTTAATTGGGTGTTTTGTGATTTTAATCTTTTAATTGAAAATGAAAAGTGGTTGCTCTCTTAGAACTTTGAGTTATGGAGAGGTGAGTTCAATTCAAAAGATAAGTGCATATTGTGTTAACAATATATTCAAAATGAAACTTACAACTACACATTGTAGAAAAATGTCAGTATTGAGTGTTAAAATCGAACCCTTGTTGAAATAGCAAGGTACATGTTACAAGAAAAATATATAGAAAATATTTTTTGAATACAAGCAGTTAGTACAACTATGTCTATTCTTAATCACAACACTATAGTAGTGGTGAAAATTGTAAGAAGCATGATGTAGGATAAGACCTAAGGTGGACATTTAATTTTTTTTTGGTTCATTAGTGTATTTACATGCCTTGAAAGAGACTAGAAAGAAGCTAAATGCAAAAAGTAAGGAATGCATTTTATTGTTTACTCTTCAAAGTATACAAGTGTTGGAGTTCTATCTCAAAAATTTTAGTGAGTGTATCACCTCATGTGATACAATTAGGGTCAGTTAAGGACTGACTATTGTAATGGTTAGCATGTAATTTATCAGACCAGGGTCCTTCTCAGGTTACCAACAAAAGGTATCATGTAGTCTAGACCGTTGGCATTTTCATCTCCTCCGAAGAGAAGAAGTGTCACCTGAAGTGAAACCAAGACAAAAGGATAGGAAGGGAAAGGAGAATACTTGGGTGGATTCCCAGAACCTTCAAGATTCACCATGATCTTGCACAAGATAGACCGACTACATAACATATATGAACTCATGCATACAAGAACTAAAGATACTTAAGTTTCGAAAAGCATTCATACACAAAAACATCATATTGAGTTGATCAAGCATAAAGAAGTACTATAAAGATACAATGCATAAGCATAAACACAGTATGACACATTATATTTCAAAATTTTGGGTCCTTCTTCATCTATTATCTTCAGAACTTATCGAATACAATCTCAGAGATACAGAGTGGTACTCTGTTATAGTCTTCTGACTTTAGACTCATGTCGCAGAGCTCTATCTACCCAAAACTGTATACAAATTACATTTACAGAACCTTTTCTCAACTAAACCCAACATCAACATTTGATTAACAACAGTAAAACTCAACATATCGACACTAGCCAACCCAACCCTTTTACAATAGTATTCATTTGATATTTAGGCTGAGTGGGATCTTCTGGCTTTGGGATCGCATGCTTTCTTGTTCTGTTGTAACTACTTTTGGCTCGTTGGTGTTGCGTTGTCCCTTTTCGCAACCAATTTATGTTTCTTTTCCTTGCTCCACTGTCCAGCTTCTTTTGTAGCTTGTGCAACTCGTGTTAAGCCAAAACTAGGGTTGTAGTTATTCTTGTGCAGCTTCAAGTACAAAAATGAAGGGGTCAACAGGCTCCGACCACAAGCCTTGACTTGCCCTTGAGTCAAGTACTTGGCTCTTTCGCAACTTCTAGGAGTAACTACTGCTTTCCCTTGTCCTCCTTCTCCGCTTTGCTTTCCTCTTCTGCTTGCGCTTTCTCTTTCTCTGCCTCTTCAAATGAAGGGGCCAACTCTAAGGCCCATTTTCTAGACTTCCTGGAAACTCCCAATTTTATCCTGCCACTTCCTGGCAAGGAGTGAGGCCTCGGCTACGAACTGTTGGATTGCATCTATGATACATCCTTTGAGCTTGGATGCAACTAGAGAGTTCCATTCAGAGTCTAATGTAGCATCTACCTAATGCATTTGCATGTATACTATCTAAACGACAGGTCGAAAGTCATGCAACTCCTTCTTGGCTACGGATTGCGCCTCGAATAGAGCGTTCAACTCATTATCTGCTTGTTGGATTTGGTCAAATTTCTCTTATTTCTCCAGTTGGTCCATGGTGGCCGCCACTTCCTCATTCAAAAACTGTATTCTCGCGCACACGTCCTCTAGGGTTTGGTTCCGCCTAGCGATGATGCCCATCCAGTCGCTGACTTCTCGGAATATCTTTGTGCACTCAGTTGTGCACTTGTGTAGTGATGCTCGAGCATTGTTTCCTTCCAACACTACCTTCTCCATCTATTCTTGCAACTTTCGAGGTTGTTGTTATGCTTCTTGTTGACTCTACCGCAACTGCACTTCCAGATTCTCTACACAAATGACCAACTGTGACCATGCTCCTTGGAGTAATTCAATATGATGCTCAGGATCTCCTGCATCACTATATTCTAGTAGTTGAGGTGCAACCTTCCTTATTTCCGTCAAGGATTCAACAAGCCTCTTCTAGACTCTTTCTAGTTTCTGCTCCACCTGAATCTTGGTGAATTCTTCCTGTGTCTTGAGTGCTTGAGAAATGAGTGTTTCCTCCCTTGTGAACTCTACAGTCCTTTTGTCCTGCTAGAGCCTCTGCTCCAGTTGATCAATTAAGGCCCTGATCATTCCGACTAGTTGCATTACTGGCCATTATGCAAGTTCAGCGGAAGAAGGGGTGGCATCCCTGGGTGCTCGGACCTACAATGGAAGTCCATTGGTCGTTGAGTGTTCTAAGGGAGTCTCTACCTCCTCCCCTCATGTATATGGTCCTGACGCAAGCCTCAAACTCAACGTCGTCGACAGGAACGTTAAAACATTCGTTCTGGCCAGGAAAAGTTGCAGTGCAGCAACTCTGTGCACTGCTAAGGGTTTTGGAGGAATAGCTCCATCTGTTCCTACGTTGACATTGCGCTTTGTCCTGAAGTCATCTCAGGTTCCTTGTGTCCCCCTGGTATCTCCGCTTCTTTATGGACCTCAACTTCCTGGGTTGTGCTTCCCATAGCACCCTCAACCTTAGTCGTTGAGGCAGTGTGCTCAGGACTTCGGACTTGCAACTTCTCTATTGTTTGCATCTCTGTCGGAGACGAAGTGTCCTTAATTGGTACAAAGGGTATGATCTGTTGGTCCGGGGATTCAGGGTTTGGGCCAGTCAGTTGTAGCCTCTGCTGAGGTACTTCTGGGTTTGTACCAGAGAGTTCTGGTCTCTGCTCGGGTATCTCTGGGTTTGGATCAGGGAGTTCTGGCCTCTACTCGGGTATCTCTAGGGGGTCGAACTGCATGGGTTTTGGATCACTAGTTTGGGATGGAATGTCGATTTCTGGAGGTGGCGACTGGGGTTGTGGTGGTGATGGAGGTCACTCAGTGATGATGGTGGAGGAAGTGGTGTCAGGCTCAGGGTCATCCTGGATATGTATAATATGGGTTGCTCGAGCCGTTGAAAGAGTGCGGGGGATGGTGGATGAAATGGGTTGGGGGTTCAAAACCGTACTTGGGGAGATCCCCATTCTGAGTTTCTTAGCCTCTAGCTTTGTGATGAACGCAGTGCCAAGGATTTCATTAACATCCTTACCTATCAACATAGATTGCTCTGACAGTTGTGGGAGCACCGGTAGTTTTCTCTTCTTGCGCTCCAGTGGTTGCGTCTCCTCCTCCTCATCAGATTCCATTTACGCCAGAGCTTCTTTCTTCTATACCTCCCGGCCTGAGCTCGGTCCTACCCCTGCTTCCTGGCCTTTCTTCTTCAGCAGCTCGGCGGGCAGAACATAATGCATCCCCGACTTGCGCGGGTTGCGTTTGACTCCAAACCATGACATAACCTCCTTGTCAAAGGCCTCTTCATCCAAATAGAATGGAAGCATGCGCGAACGGAAGTCCTCCCTGTTGGCATACCTCAACCACACAAATGTATGGTGGCGGTTCATGTTGAATGTTATGTTCCGCGTATTGCAGTTGAGTAGCTCCTGCGAAATGTGCAACCTCTGTGTTGCGTCGATCAATTTGTTGTACCACTTGGAGAACGGTGTGTTGTTGAAGGCGGTTTTCTCCAAGTCCGCCCTTGAATGCCAAGGCTCAAACATTTTTGCCAATTCCCCCTTATTTGTTGGTGCAAACAGTCTTCCGGCGCATGGAATCCACTTGAGCATGTGAACGCAAGCAACAAGTATCCGTAGGTGAAAGTACCACCTTTCTCTTGGGCTTCCTCGAATGCCACAAGGAGTTCCTCCAATAGGTAGCTACATCAGTTGAATATAGTGCCATTGGTGAAAAAATATGTCGCTGACAAAGCATCCAATGTGCATTCTCCCTTGTAGTAGGACCTCATGACTTTTTTAGCAATTATGTAGAAATCGGTCCTAACCGTCTCGGGTAATATGGGGTTGATTTTGGTTGTGNCTTTTTGTGAAACCTCTCATATAGGTTGGGCCCCCCTTTCTTCTTTCCATGTTTGTTGGGACCTTGGAAACCTTTGGACACGTCCTCACACTCAAGGGATAGTCCAGTAAGCTGGTGGATGTCCTCTGCATGGATTGGATATCTCTTATCCAACCGCAGACTTATGTCATGCACCCTGTTGATTAGAAACTTGGTACACCTCGCAACTTCCCCAGTAGTACCTAAAACTAGTAATTCCCTAAGGTTCATGATGGTAGAGTTGAACAAATTAATAAACTCGGGCTTCGGCAAAAACTACATGCCTCCCAACTCGTCTGGAGTGTCACTCCATAAAACATCTATGTTCATCTAAGGGAACAAGACCAGGTCTGTTAGGTCGAGGTCGAGGAGCTTGACCTTCTCAAATTCCCCTTGATATCTCCCATGATCTCGACCTAGGGGTCACAGGGCTCATCTGGTAATGCATCCTTTGAAACGACACTTCGGCTCCCTATAGCTCTCAGGATGGTCAATCTGAACTATCAACAAATTGGACAGGCAAAACAGGGATTGGGGATCGTGACTAAGGGTCGAGGGATTACACAATATTGTTCACTCTTCATAATTCATAAATATCTAAGTTCGTTCTAGGAAACAATGTGTTCTACCCCGAGTTCTCAGAACCTTATACCCGGGCTGAGATGACAAGTTCTGTAATAACTGTTATTCATCATTACCTTATAGATGCAACTTGGATCTGAGTTGTCTGATGGGACTGGTTAACGGGGTAAATCTCTCGAGTGATCTCGGCATTTACTAGGAAAGTTGGTCAGGGATGTGGCCGATTTCAGGCCTTACCGTTTAACGGGTGAGAATCCTGGCACAAATACTGATGGCATCTTTGTGTATCGCGGCTTTATGGATTAACCAAATTCAGATGGGGTACTCTAGTAGTAATAAAGGTTGTGATTGGACTAGGTTCGTGTGGCACATGGACTCAAATTGTGTCTGGATTCGCTCTCCCTCTGACCACAAAGGGGTCGCCGTCATATTAATGACTTCCATTAATAGGTTCTTGATGCTTCTAATCCTACGATGCTGAGTAAGAAGTTATGAATCAAAAAAACACTTAAACGAAAAAATGAACTACATGTCGCGGCGCAACGATGCACTCTTCGACTTTATTAACTGAATTCAAAAAAAATTGCAAGAAAATTCAAATCTAACTACTATACATGCTCCTTCGGACTAGAGAAACAATCATTTAGCTCAATTCTGAGATAGATAGGGTTTCAGGCGAGCACCATTCACCCATCCTAGTCGCATCATACCATTTAGTTGCACAAGTCTAACTGCTCCAGATGCTCGAATCTACGCAACTATAAATGGTCCCAACCAATCCATGCGCAACTTGCCTGGATGTTTCTGGTATCGAATGTCATAAAGTAGGACCTTACCTCCTTGCACAAATACTTTGGTCTTAATGTGTCTGTCATGCCAATCTTTTTGCCTTGCTTTCTCAACTGATTGATGGAAGTCTTCTAAAAACCTGGTCTCTTCAAGTTCTTGCAAGTCCATGAGCCTCTGTGCAACTGATTCATCCTATGACATGTGTTTAATCTGTGCAATATACAAACTTGGAGTAATGGTTTTTGCAGGTACCACAGCCTCTTTCCCATAAACTAGCTGAAATGGAGTGTACTTGTGGAGTTTCTTTGTGGTTGACCTATAAGCCCATAACACTGCTGAAAATATTTCATCCCAATCTTCTCTATTTGCGCAACATGCCTTCGTTAATCCTCTCTCCATAATCTTGTTAAACGCTTCCACTATTCCATTGGCTTGGGGATGGTAGGGATTAATTTTGTGAGGTTGTATCAAGAACTCTTTTTTAATATTTTCTATTGTACTACTGATAAAATGAGCTCCCTGATAATTGACTAGAATCCTAGGACATCCAAACCAAGTGATAATATTTTCAAAAAATGAACCTAGCAGTATTATCGGTCGAACAATCCTGAACAGTTGTTTCCTCATCCCAACGTGTAAGGTAGTCAGTTGCATTAATAATATACCTAGCCTTTGAATGCTTAGTTGTGGGGTTGATCGGCCCAATGAAGTCAACCGCCCATTTCTCAAATGCTTATAAATATCTAACTAGTTGAAGTGGAAATTCATCTCGTCATGATGGCTTACCCACTCTTTGACAAACATCATATGATCTAGCATATGCCTTTGCATCCTTGAAGAGCGTGGCCCACCATAGTCCAACTTGGAGGACTTTTTGCATAATGTCCTTTCCTCCAACATGACCTCCCGCAACTCCATTATGGCACTCCCATAGTATGTATTGTCTTTCATGATCTAAGACACATCTCCTTAGGATACTATCTAGTCCCAATTTATACAATTTGCCTGCAATCAGTTGATAGTCCTCTGCTCTAACCACCATATGGCATTTCTGGGTTGTGGAGTACATTTTTGGGCAGGCCCATGTACTTAAGAAGATTGTTATGTCTTCCGGGTATTTTGGTATGGCCTCAAACTGGAACATGTTTGCATCTGAGAGTTGATCATCGACTACTCTGCCACTTTCCCCTGACTCTAATCTAGACAAGTAATCATGCCCTACGTTACATCTTCCAGGATTAATGATCACTTCAAAATAAAATTCCTGAAACAGTATCAACCATTGACAAATTCTCCCTTCCAACATAGGTTTGTTAACTAGATATTTTAATGAATAATGATCAGTAAAGAAGTTAAAATGAGAACCTAACAGATAATGTCTAAACTTCTGCAAAGTGTAAATCATAGCTAATCCCTCTCTTTCTGTCGTTGTATAGTTGTGCTCATCTTGTGACAACTTCCTGCTAGAAAAATAGATAGGATGATCCATGGCTCCATCTCATGTTTGCGCTAACATGGATACCAAGGCAATACCTGATGCATCTATGCGCACGTGGAATTCATTTTCCCAGTTTGGAAATATCAGAATAGGTGATGTGCTAAGATTTTCCTTCAGTATATCGAATGCTTTATCACGCTCTAGGGTCCATTGGAACACTTATGACTTCTTTAGTAGGTTCTCCAGAGGTGTAGTGATGTTTTCATATCTTATGATAAATCAACGATAGTACCCTATGTGCCCCATCGTGGAGCACAACTGCTTAGAACTCGTAGGTGGCAGGATGTTCACAATAACCGCAACTTTGGATGGGTCTACCAGTACTCCCTCTTGGCATATTATGTGGCCCAACAAATTTCCATGTGGAACACAGAAGATACTCTTTCTGAGGTTCAATGATATCTGCAATTCTCTATATCTGTCAAACATCAAACGTAGTAGCGCTACATCTTCCTTAGGAAGAATATATACTGCCCAATCATCCATATAAACTTCTATAAACTTGTGAATAAATTCTCGGAAAGTTGTTATTACAATTCTGGAAAAAAATGCAGGGGAATTATTTAGGCTGAATGACATCACATTATATGCAAATGACCCCCATTATGTTATGAATGTGGTCTTCTTTTTGTCCTCTTCAGCAATCCTTACTTGGTGATACCCCGAAAATCCATCTGTAAATGAGTAAGATTCTTTCCCCACAACCTGTTCTAGCACCTCATCAGTAAAAGGTGTTGGGAAAGGGTCATGCACACAGGAAAAATTAAGGCTTATGTAGTCTACACAGACCCTAATGTCCTTTATTCCTTTCTTTCTCTGGATGACTATTGGGCTGACCCATTCTACTCATTCTGCTTCTTCCACTACAAAAATAAGTCCAGTTTCCAGCATCTTGTCTATTTCCCTCTTAAAATTATCTTTCACTCTGGGGTTAAGGGGATATGGTCTATGCCTCATAGGATTTGATCTTGGTTTTAATTCAATTTTCATCTCTCCCATAGCTCCTTTAATCCCTTTTATCTCTAAAAATGTATTTGAGAACAAATCCTCATACTCTCAACAAGTTATGTATTTCTTGGCTAGTTTTCTCATCCCAGTAATCTCCCACCATAACTATCTTAGGTTGCTTTGTGGTCCCTATATTGAATTTGTGCAACTTCAATGGGTTATTATAAGAACCATCAGTATGAATGGGTATGATGTTATGGATTTGTATTCTCCCTTATGTCTCCTCAATGGCTAAGTTTCTCAATTCTTCTAAATCATCTGGGATTTCCAAATCCTTCTCAATATTATAGCATTCTATAGGTCTCTTCTCCAAGTTTAGGTGAAAATTAGATTCAAGTTCTTGGTTGTGCCTTGCGCATACCACTAGGTCTGATTTGTGTTTACTAGTGTCTGTAAAAAGGAATTCTTTAATTCTTTGCAGGACTACTTTAAGCTCAGGGTACTTACTTATAAATGAGAAGTCCTTGCAAAAGAGATCTGCCAGCATTTTCCAGTCGCTGTTATGTCTTCTGGTTTCTTCATGCATGAACCAATTTTTCGGAATTGGACCTAGTGAATGGGTAAATACTTGAACCCATAAGCGAGATGGTATTTCCGCAACTTGCCACTGTCTCACGCATTGTTTAATATGTGCTTTAGGATCAGACTGTCTGTTGAACAATTGTGCAACTTGGAAATTTGCCTGCATCTCTGGTTTAAGCTTCTCTTTATCTTGAAATCTATATTGGATAGCTTACTTCACATCGTTCAAATTTCCAAATAAGGCTTTGTGATTGTCCCACCATATGGCAGGGGTGTCCTGGAGGGATAAATCCAATACCGAGATCCTTTGATCCGTCACTATCATTTCTTTCATGTTGACTAGAAAATTGTCAATTTCTGAGTTACCATCATGTATTGGGTGTTCTCTGGCCTCGTTTCCAACCCATCTAATTTCCTTGACAGTTGTGAATCTTCTTGAAAATATTTCATATGAGCCTTTCTGCCAACTGTCAAGTGCCAGTTCTGAATCTTCATCTGCTTATTGTATGCTCCTCCAACTTATTGATCCATCAGTAGTAGGATTTATGTAATCTGTTATTTTTCCTATTTTTACAATGTACAACTAATCCAAGTCTTCTCCCTCCATATTGTTGTCCATTGGCTCCGTGTATCGAGGGCCTACATACAGATCCAAGGGTTGAACTACTTTTATTCCATCTGCCTCAAATATCATAGTGTCTTTCTTTAGGTCAATCACCGCATAGATTCCATAGGCCCAATTAATACCAAGTAGTGCAGGATAAGGGTCCTTATCCCCCATGATTCTGATCACCTCAAAATTAGCTACAATCTTCACTCCCGCAACATCTATTTCCACATTCTCTAGTATTCCTATTGGGAAAATGCAATACTAATTAGCCATTCTTAGCTAGATTGGGGAATATGTCAACTCAGGTTTTCCTAAGGCTTCCCAAGTATTTTCATGTAGTATGTTAACATTAGATCCTAGATCTAACATAAAATCCTTAATCTCAAACTCATCTAGCTAGGCTACTAATCTAAACTCTTTTGCAGTTCATACTTTCGTTCTATGCACTCTCTGAGTATTCTTCTCAGGAAGATTAGTCCTTATTATTGCTTCTGTATATTCTTCATTCCCTAGAACTAGGTACAATGCATTGCACAAATTTTTTGTCAATTGGTCATTCCCAAGAATATCAAAAAATAACTGAAACCAAATGTCGACTACATTTTGTGGCTGCTCAGGTTGTATCATCGGGGCTACAGGGTTTCTATGTGCAGGGGGTGAAGTAGGGGCTTGCGCAATATTATGGGTAAACAATAGGCTAAGGGGGTTTAATCTCTTGCATCTCAGGGCTAGGGATATTCTGAAATACTTCTGTGGAATTTTTAAAGAATAGCTTTTGTTTTAGAGGATCATACTTGTCTTCCTTAGGTGATGTTTTCTGGATTTGAGGTAAACTATCAGCATCAACACCAATCTTTTCCCCTCCTCGAGTGATGATATTAGGGTTGGGCATTTTTCCCCTAATAACTCTCTTTATCTATGAACTGATGAGGTTAGTTCCTCATTGACGTACCCGATCTTCCCATTTTGCAATTAGTTATGGGCAGTATTTAGTTGTGTGCCCATTGGTTCTACAGTGAGAGCACCATGGCCACCTCGGATGAGGACAATCTCTAGCTATGTGGCCTTGCTCATCACAGTTGTAGCATCTACTTGGTCCTCTTCCCTCGGTTCTTCCTCCTCTGAAGTCTCCTACGACTCCACCTCCTCAACCTCTTCCTGGTCCTTGAGGGGTTTCATTCACCCTGAATATTGTTCGATCCAGCCTGTCCGCATGTGCAACCAATGCTCTACACTGATTGGTAGTATGTGTGGTAGATGCGCAAAAATCACAATGCACAGTATTCAGTACTATTGAATAATTCTGAATAATGGGGCATTGTCTTGGCCCATGCCCATGGATTCATAAAATCTTGCAATACTCAACTACTAGCATTTCTTAACTACCTGGAAAAGCATGATATGGGGTGGGGTTATGGAATGGTAAATTCGCAGATACTTGCACAACTCCTCCCGTGGGTCCTAGTGAGGGTCCCATCGGATTCTGAGGAGGTCCCATTCCCCTCATTCATGGACATTCATTCACCCTATGTCCTTCTGTGTAACATCTGGTACACCAGACTTGCGGTTGTCCTGGTCTAGGTATCGTCAATTCTTGAATCTTTTATGTAAGTGTTGATAATTTCCCCTGTAATTGTTCCAAATTTGCATCTGATGGGGGTCTAGTCACTCTCAGGCTTCTCGGGTATCATGCCTTGGCTTCAATCTTCATTGCTTGTTCCAAGGCATCTGTCAAAGTGGCTATCCATTGTTGCATTAATGAAATCTATGTCAGAGGTAGAAATCCTTGGATATACCATTCTCTTTGATGTTCCTCATGAATTAGATGTGCTAATCTCCCTATAGAATCTTTAAACTTATGGCTATATTCCTAGGTTGATTCACCTTCCCTTTGTTGAATCTCGTGCAACTTAGACAGAGCTTGTTGTTCTGACCAAGGTAACTTAAACTCCGCTATGAACTTTGTTCGTACCTGGTCAAGTGTGAACGCTTGACCTTGCATTCCTAGCACTCCTGGATCAATAACCTTCATGTACCATTTGAGATCATGACCTCTCAAGTTAGTGTGGAACTCCACCAATTTATTCTCATATGGAGTCCCTCTGGACCTCCAAATTGCTTCACATAAGAACCAAAGTTGCTCAACATATTCGTCTCCCTTACCCTATAATTATGGGTATTGAGAATTCAAACCTCCCACGTTACCATCCATTGTTGATCTTGTTGCTCCTATAAAAATAAACCCTAACGGTCCTGGTTGTGACCTACTAGGGGATCCCAATATCCTCCTTGTACTCGCACTTCCAGGTTGTGACTGACTAACTAGTTGTATTGGAACATAAATAACATAAGAAGGTAGTATTGAATTTACCACTTGTATAGAATACACTTGGGGTATGGGTGATTCGGGGTTGGCGCCACTTGCTTTGGGATGGGTTTTTTTGATCTGGGGGGTCTCGTTCTCATCCTATGGAACAGTCTCTTCAACTGAATCCCTGATCTTTCCTAGAATCGGGACTAAATATTATCTTTATTCTTCAAGATCCATGCTGAATTCCCTCTCCCTTTCTTCTACACCTTCTCCTTCTTGTCCACCCTCCTGGGGACTTTTTCTCTCTGCACTTCTCTCTCACTTAATCTTTGACTGGCCAATATTTCCTACCTTCTCATCTTTCGCAACTCTTCCATATGTCCTTCCTCTAATTCTCCTGGTCCGACTTCTTTCCGCAACTTCTCATACTATTTTGTTTCTTTCTTTATCTTACCACGCCACCACTTCTCAACTATGGCACCTCTTTTCAAGGCTCGCTCATCTCTTGATTCCTTTTCTTTCTACTCCCCCCCTTGTTAAAATATTGTGTAACTGCAAAGAATATTCTTATCCCCTTTTGAGGATAAAGTTAAAATATATATATTAGATCAATCCCCTTTTGTGGATTGATCATGTCGGTCATTGTAATTGACCAAATCCCCTTTTGCAGATTAGTCAAACACTAATTGTAATAGGATAAATAAGAAGTCGGCCCCAGAATATATTAAAGGTGGTTATAACCACCCAAAAGAAGAAGTCAGCCCTAGAATATATTAAAGGTGGTTATAACCACCCAGAAGAAGAAGTCGGCCCTGCTAGTGAAGAGACACTTCCACATGTGCTTGAATTGTATAAATAAGAGAGGCCATCGCCTCATTTGAACACACACTCATCTCACTCATCTAGTGTGCAAGTTTTGAAGGAAGCTGCAGTTGTCGGTTATCAGAAGAAGGAAGAGAGAGAGGCATGTTGCTCAGTGTTGGATATTCTCTATTGTCTGGTTCATTTTCTTGGCATTGTATTGGCTATCTATATTAAGGAAGTTTTGTTGGGTTTTCTTCCCCTTGAGGGTTTCCCAGGATAAATGCTTATGTACTCTTGTGATTGTGTTTCTCTTAGTGATCCTATCTTTGCTATTGTTATCTAGTAAATTGAAAGTAACCTAATAATGGCAGAAACTTTAACATGGTATCAGATCCAAGCTGAAGAGAGCATCTTTCACAGGAAAAAGAAAAACGTCACTATTGTCGTACATGAAAATTAGGGATTTTTATTGAAGAAGGTTTTCAACCCCAAATCCATCTGGAAAGGTACGCCCTACCTCAAGGAACATTTTTGCATCTTCAATGCACATTTTCAGTGGCTAGATCTCCCAGAAAGTGAAACCCTAGTTTTCACAAAGTACCAGAAAACCAGAGTACTAGAAGTACCAGAAGTACCAGAAAACCAGAGTACCAGAAGTACCAGAAAACTAGAAGCACCAGTCCAGAAATCCACAGATCAAGTTTGAAGGGGTAAAAGTTGGATTTTCTGTAATCTAAACACACCAGGCTACTCGCCTCAGTCCAACGCATCTTTTGGTGAGTTCAGTTTTCAAATCCAAGAAATTTGATTTTTTATTATTTTTATACCCCGAAGGGCTAGGGTTTCTACTACAAGAAACAATGGCTACTAGCATGAGGGTAGAAGACATGCTGGAAGGATCTAGAAACTTCAGATCTTGGAAGCATAGGTTGCAGATGATTCTAGATGAGAATGATCTCCTAGAACATGTTACAGTAGGTGTACCAGAACCAGATGAAGCAGAGCAAAAGAACAAGCATAAGAAGAATGAAAAGAAAGCAAAGAGAATCGTGTCAGATTCAGTAAAGGATCACTTGATCCCTCATATATCTTAACTATAGAAAACAAGGCAAATGTATGAAGCACTCAGCGGGTTATATGAAAGCAAAGACATCAGCCAAAATCTTACCTTAAGAAATCAGCTTCGTAATATGAAGATGGAAAAATCAGAATCTGTCACATCCTACCTTATGAGAGTTTCTCAGATCAGAGATCAGCTTGCAGCTATTGGAGATGTCATTAGTGACAAGGAGCTTGTAACCAAAACCCTAAATGGG
>SNQJ01S0156488.1:22698-40529 GCA_010110895.2 Picea sitchensis | reverse complement strand
TTCCCAAAAAACATCGTTTAGGGCCTCAAAATGGCCCCGGAAGTTAAAACTGCTAAAAATAGTAAATTACCAAAATTGCCAGAAACATGTTTTGGGCCAGTTGGAGAAGGTGGGTGGCCACCGATATCCACCTGGATCACTTTTCCATGCTTGTGTGTGAAAAAGGGGTTTGAGTATTGGGGTGATAGGTTAAAAGTGTTTTATTTAAGGTCATGATCTGCGTACAAGTTCATCCCTAGCTTGTTAGTCCGTAGGGTATTATTTCCCAACAACAAACAACCTTATAGAAAACAACATCCAAATCTTTTCTATGGATGACATGGAGTTGGGGGTGGATATTGAGAAAATATTTCCCATGATGGAACAACCATAAATTGTAACTCAACAAAATGTTTTATTGGAAGTTGTTGCAAATGAGATTTTTAGTGAAGAGGAATCCTTCACTTCTCAAAGTGTTAGTTTTTTAAGGAGTCTGAAAAATTGATTGTAGAAAGAGATGATCGGAAAAATAAAAAAAGGAAAATCTCGCTCAAAGGTTGAACCAAAAGACACGTGGTCGTCCCAAATCTCTATAATTCACAAGGAAACCGATGATTCTATTGGAGATTCCATTGATGGATTGGAACTTAAAAATGCCAAACTAAAAGAAAGGATTAGAGAATTGGAAAATGCCTTAATGTATCTTCCAATCCTGGTGAGTCCTTTGTCAATGGTCAAGACAACCACACCCGCCATTAAGTTGAAAGGATGTTCAAGTCTACTCACAACGGTCAGGAGTTATGTAGAAAAAAATATTAATAAGAGAATGTCACTAATAACCGAAGCGTGCGAGGTATAAAAAAATATTGTTTCTTTTGTCTCAAGGGCACATGCCTTCCATGAGTATTTGCAAGCTAATTTAGAGAAAAAAAAAGGTTTATACACTCATGTTGTATTACCATTTTGAATTAAAGTCTCAAACATGACAAAACTGAGAAGAAGAGAGGAGAATCTTCCTTCCCAAAGTCGAATAAAACAACTAAATGCTTTCTGGAAGGAAAAGATATACTAAAAATACTAAACAGAGAAGAACTTTTCAAAAGACACATGGAGATAGATCTAGGAGGAGGTACTAACAAGGTACAATACCCTAAATTAATTCTTAATTCAATGTTTCTAACAAAGAAACAATTTGACAAACAAATTGAGATATTTAAGGGGTTATTAGCTAAAATATGTTATGGCATACTTGAATATAATGAAGAATAAATAAACAATTGGCTAGTTGATTATTCCAAGAAAAATAAATATATTGAGGAAGAAATGCATGGTATTTATCTTGACTTAAGAGTCTTGGAAGGTGAATTATTCAAAATTAAAATCAAGCATGAAATAAACGTCGCACCGATAAAAAAATATATTGAAGATTGGTTCAAAAAGGAAATTGACAAATTAAACAAAGAAGGGAAAGAAATAATTGAGATGGTTCCTATAACCATCAATGAAGACTATAAAAGGTCAGCAACAAGGAAGGAAAAAAAGGAGAGAGACCATCATAGTAATGCCATGCTAATCATATCTTGCTTTCTTTATCATTTTTTCATCCAATTACTCCTCTTCTTTGACTAAAAAGGTTTAACTGAAATATGATAACTTATCCCTATCTTATTTCCAGGTCTTGCTACTCTATCATCGCCGACCATCCTCCTTATACAACTTACTTCTTGTTTATATTTTCTTAATGGTCCACAGGAGCCCCAATCCCATTCCTAAGGACAAACACATTTAAATTTCAAGGCTTTGTAATAGACTATATATTTTTCTGAAATCCCATGAGGACTGTTTCAGGATCATTTTTTACTGTAATTTATAACTTTTAGTTTTGAGTATAAAGTATTTGAGGTTGATCTATCATTATATTTATTTGATCTCCCTATGTGTTTACTCTATTAAATTTCTCTTATGCATGCATACCATATTCTTTTATTTTATGTGATCAGAAATATTTAGTTTAACTATGATGGATGTGAGGAAATTTTGTCTATTTTTTTAAGTATATGAAGTGTGAGGTTCTTGGTCATTTCTCAGGGACTCTCTTAAAAAAAAAAATAAAAAAAATTGTTACTTTTTCCTTGCAATCTTTATATTTCTTTGATTATCATGACGAACTTTCTCAAAGTCATATATTCTAAAAAATCTAGAGTTCCAAGAAAATATTAAAACAAAGAGGAGTACCACATCTATAAAAACACAAGGGGATTTTTATCCCTGTGAGATTGTCGTTTCGGTCCTAACGCATTAAAGAATCAACATTTTTGGCGACCATACTGGGGAAATGAATTGAAATATGAAATCTGGTTTACCACATTTTGAAAGATACATGAGTTTGATCCAGGATGATCAACCCCACCGTGAAATTGGATTAAATAATCAACGAAGCATCTTACATCAGCTATATAATATGGTAATAGAGACAACCAAAACTAGAGAAGAATTAGCAAGATCTTGGAAGACATTAGTCCAATAAGAAGAAATATAAATCCTCTATAGACAAAGGGGAGACGAGCAACAGGATTGAAGAAATGAAAGACTAGCTAGAGAAGCATAAGAACAAGGTAGGGATTGAAGTTGGACAAATACAAGGGGCCCATTACCAAAAGTAACAATAGGAAACTCTGTATTCCAGGAAGTGGAAAATATATTCTTGAAATATCTCTGGTCATTGTGGGAATATATGAAAAATCATGAGAAGAACCATGAAGAGAACCTCATGAAAAGACAAGGAGGTGGAGGAGGTTCTAGAAGAAATCAAGAAGACCTAATATTTGGAAACCAAAGAAGAGTAAGGGATTCCCCCTTAAATCTTCGAGGTGAGAAACATAATCTCCCCGTTCTCCCTAAGGGTACCTTGAAGGAATTTTCCGGAGATGGAACAATTGATGCCAAAATACATCTTAACTTATTTATTGATGTTTGTGATTTTTGTCACGTTGAATATGATGATGTAATGGTAAGGTTGTTTCTTTATAACTTATCAGGGAAAGCCTATGAATGGTAGACGACATTACCTAGTAGGTCAATTGGCTTATTTGATGACCTCGAAACCATGTTCTTAACTATGTTCTCTCCTCTAGTTGCATATCATACCCTTCTCACCAATTTTACCTAGATYGGATTGAGGAAGAATGAGAGAATACAAGATTTCAATCACAGGTTCAATAAAAATTTGAATAAGATTCCAAAAGATAAAAGACCTAAAGACTCAATGATACTTGGTTGTTATAAGAATGAATTCCTCCAAATGTAAAATATGCTATCAGAACATCCCAGATGGATATCTTGGAAGAAGCAATGATTAAGGCCACTAAGATGGAATAAATTATGATTAAGGCGGGTGTTGACCCTTACCTTGGGAAAAGTGCATAGGAAACTGGGAGGCCTAAATATTGATGATCAAGGGGCCTCTAGCTCAAGAAGGAATGAAGACAAAAAATCACAGCCCACCCAAAATAAAACAATTGGAGGAGGAATTTTTAAGGGAACCATACCATATGTGAAGGTATACCCTATTATAGCACAAGAAACCAAACAAAGAATTGAAATTGCAAAAATGAATAGAACCATCAGGTAGATGCACAATGAGATAATCATATTAAGGAGGGGAGATAATCATATAGTAAATCATAGAATGTTGATCCAAGAGAAAGGAAGTAACCCTTGCCAATAAAACAAAGTAATATTTGAAAACACATATATTCTGCAAAGAAAAAGGGTTCCCAAGCAACCAACTCCAAATACAATTGTTATGGATGATGTATATGATGAGAAAATGGTTGATCAGGGGAACTTTTACTTACTTGATGAAAGTTATTAAATTATACAAATGGACGGATGTGAGGCATCCATGTATATATTTGAAGAAGGAAATAATGACCCTGACTCACAAGAGAATGTTTCCCAGACACACACATTTGTAAATAAATCCAAAAATAAAAATTATTCTAAAAATGAAAACGAGAAAGATAAAGAAAAGGTGAATGAGAAAAAGGAAAATGAAAATGTGATAGATAATGTTGGAAGCAAGAATCAACATATGATGTCAAATCCTACTAAAATGAAATGCAATATTGTAGAGGACTTGAGTAATCTAGGGGCAACTCTCCGTTTCATAGAAGTTGTAAAGATCCCTCAACAAAGGGATAATATTTTGATATTTCTGGATGATCCATTTGGAAAAATGGAGGTTGTTGTTATAAGTCCAAAACAAATCCAGAAAACATCAACTGTCAAATTCAAAGGTAAAATCCCACCTTTTTATATTTCAATTGAAAATCATGATGTTTCCCTTCATAATTGCTTAGTTGATACTGGAGTGACCAATAATATTATAACACTGATGATCATGGAGGAATTGGGAATGTGTTGCACCAAATATTATGAGACCAACGAAAGTATATATGCAATTGATTCTAGACAAGTGTTATCTTATGGTGAAATCAAATATTTTTATGCTTGGATGACAAGGGCTCCCCATATTATTATCATTTTCAATATTATTGTAGTAGACCTCCCCCCTGCATATGGAGTTGTTTTAGGAAGATATTTGTCATATATGATCAAATGATACATAATGAACGATGGAAGTTGCATAATGTTTCCAGATAACGGAGGAGTGATGATTAAGGTCCCTCATGAACCCAAGAGACCATTCTCTTTCAAAAATAAGGATAATGAATTAATGGATTATATAGACGCAGGGATAATAAACTATTCTATGTTAGACATGGAGTAGATTGAAGACCTAGAGAAAAACCAATATATGAAGAATCAAGAGCATCAATTTTAAGGATATTGGAGGATGTCATTTGATGGAGATTTCTCAAGCTCTAGAAGTGGAGTTGGAATTTTCCTTGTTAATCCAAGAAATATTGTGCACCCACATGCTATCATACTTGAATTTGCATGTACCAATAATGAGGCATAATATGAAGCTTTGATTCAAGGAAATATCCTTGAACAAGAGATGAAGATAAAACATCTAATTGTGACTAGTGACTCCGAATTGGTGATAAATCAAGTTAGCCAAAGGTATAAAATTAAAAAATAAAGAGTCAAGTTATATTTAAAAGAGTTAATGAATTGATGGAATCTTTCATCTCTTTCAACATTCCTTTCATTCCAAGGGACAATAATCAAAAGGAAGATTCATTAGCCTTGACAACCTCATTGTCAAGCCCGAATGATGTTAAAAGAAAAACATATTTTCAAGTAAAAAGAGTATTTAGATCTTCTGTACCTGATAACTAGGGATATTTACAAGTATTTGAGAATGATGAACAATTGGAAAAAAAAAATTGAATGATGATGATGATGAAGACAACCACATAACATTGTCCCAAGGGATTGTATCCAATTTGAGTCTCTTTTTACAAGATAAGAACACGCTAAGAATATCTTGGAAGAAATTTCACTCCAAAAGGTCCAAGAAACAAGAAAAATTAATATTGGAACTGACAGTGCCTAAAACTACACCAACTTTGGATTTTATTGCACAATTGAATAAGTTTATCAATATTTTGCATTATTTAAATAATATCTTGATGTGTTCGCATGGAGTTATAATGATTTCAAGGATTATGATGAAACAATATTTCAACATATTATTCCCATGAGAGAAGGGGAAAATCCAGTCAAGCAAAAGATAAGGATGATGAATCCAAAATTAGAACCTTTGGTAGAGGTTTAATTGGATAAATTAAAGAAGGATGGAATAATATACCCCATTAGACTTTTTGATTGGATTTCAAATCCTATGATAGTAAGAAAGAAGACCGGGGAGATTCATATGTGTGTAGATTTCAAGGTTCTTAACAAAGCAATTATAAAGGATAATTATACTTTACATAACATGGAGTTTCTTCTCCATCAAGTCATGGGATCATATTCCATGTCCATGTTAGATGTTTTTTTTGGGTATATTCAAGTCTTGGTTGTGAAGACGACAGAGAAAAGACAACATTCATAACACCTTGGAAGACATATGAATATGCTAGGATGCCCTTAGGTTTAAAGAATGCGGGAGCTACATTTTAAAGGGACATGGATCATGATTTTGAGGGGTTGATATGAAAATTCATGGTGGATTATCAACATGACTTAACAGTACATTCAAAAACAAGGAGTGATCACATCCATCACCTGAGGAAAGGTTTTGGCAGGTGTAGATTATATGGTGTTTCTTTAAATCCAAAGAAGTTTTTATTCGCTATAACTCAAGGAAAATTGTTGGGTCATATTGTGTGCAAGGAAGGAATCTATATAGACCTTGAAAGAGTTAAAGATATATTTGAACTTAAACTCCCATCATGTAAGAAACAATTTCAATAATTTTTTCGAAAGATCAACTTTGTACGAATATTTGTCCCCGACTATGCAAGTACTGTGAAGCCGATCAATATATTGTTGAAAAAGGACCGAAGGTTTGTATGGACAACATATACACAAGAAGCTTTTAATAATATCAAAAGGGAAATCACTACATCTCTAGTCCTTATTAGACAAGATTTTCAAAGAGACTTCATCATTTATTCATTTGCTACAAAAATGGTGGTTGCTTCTATTCTTACTCAGAGGAATACCAAGGGTGATGAACTTCATGAAAAAAACCCTTCATGATTATGAATGGAGATATTCATAATTGGACAAACAAGTCCTATCTCTTGTGAAGGTGGTGGTGCACTTTCGTACTTACATATTAAATTATCATGTCATTTCTTATGTTCTATCCTCTCCTGTGAGGATGTTTTTAAATAAGCAATTGAGAGAAGGAAAATGGGAAAATTGGATGGAAAATAAATTCAAGAATATGACATTGAAATCAAACCTTTAAAGGCAATCAAAGGACATGGTTTTTGTAAAATCATTTCAAACAATTATTCTTTGGATGGCATGATTTCAATTTTAGTAGGAGAACCCATGGGAGATTCAAAATGGTATAAAGATATTATATTTTATTTGAGGTCTCCACAATTTCCAGTCACCATGAACCTTAAAGAGTGAAGAACATTGAAGATGAAATCAAGTCAATATGTGATGATTGTTGATATATTGTTGAGATGTGTTGATGAAAGGAAAGCTTAGGAATTGATTAAATAATTCCATGAAGGAATATGTGGTGGAAATTTTGTGCCTACCACCACCACCCATAAGATAATAAGAGATGAGTTTTATTGGTCGTCAATTTTTAAAGACTCATATTCCACAATAAGGAAGTGTGTATATTGTCAACAATTTTTCAGAGAAAACGAAAAATTATGCAATTCCATTACAACATATATCTGTAGAACAACCATTTTCCCAATGGGGACTTGATGTCATTGGGCCAATAAACCCAAAGTCAAGAAAGGGACATATATATATTCTCACTGCTATAAATTATTTTTCAAAGTGGCCATAAGTAGTGGAATTAAAAAAGGTTTATTCTAAAGAGTTGATTAAGTTTCTCAAAGATAATATTTTGTCAAGATTCAGTGTCCCATAGAAATTCATCATTGATAATGGGTCTATTTTCATTGGTTCAAAATTTACATAATTTTCTGAGGAATAGGGAATTGTTATGGGACAATCTTCAAAATATTATCCACAAGGGAATGGTATTGCATAATCCACCAATAAGACACTCATTCATATATTGAATAAAATGTTTGATAAGAACCAAAGGAATTGACATTTAAAGTTGATTGATGCATTGTGGGAAAGCAGAATGAATCCAGAAGATAGAAATGTGATGTATCCATACATAATGGTTTATTGGAAATTGAAGCAAAGCTGCCAGTCATCCTTGAGCTAAATTCATTAAATTTTGTGGTCAATCCAGAGGATGGAGAAGTTTTTTCACCTATGCAAAAGAGGATCAATCAGTTATTGAAATTGGAGGAATAACGAAGTAAATCCATGAACAAAACTTCTCAGAGACAACAAAGTGTCAAAAACTATTTTGACCAGAATACAGTTGTAAAGAATTTTTAGAAGGGAGAATTGGTGTTACTCTGGAATAAAGATAAGGAGAAACCATCTATGCACACAAAATTCGAAGAATTTTGGATCGGAACTTACATCATTGAAAAAATCCTCAAGTTTAATTCTTATATGCTCAAAGATATGAAGGGTAAAATGTTAATGCTGCCTATTAATGGGAAACATTTGAAAGGATTCTTCATCTGAAGTTTTTCTCATTTCCTTGTACATAATTTTATTTTATTTAGTTTGTATATTGTTACCATTGACTCAATACCCCAATGTATGGAAGCACTTGTCATGAATATTTTGGATTCTTGACAACCCACAGTGGGTTATCATCCCACAGTTGGAGCCAATTGTTGAGATCAATTCATTCTTCTAAATTTTTCTACCCCTTTCTATTTTCCCAATTTTTTTTTCCATTTCTTTTCCCTCTTCTATTCCTATGCTTGTTTCCCTTTTTCTTTTTTTCCCTTATTCTATCCCTTTCTAGTTACCATACTTAGTCGTACTTAAAAAATTGACGGGTTCATGGGTAGGCGGGTTGGAGGACCTTCATCCCCATCGAATTCCTATGTGACAAGTCTGATCGTCCACCTTCCTATATTATACTTATCCTTTTTTCCAACTGCGTGGATTCACGGGGTCGAGATTTCATTCTCCAAGTTCCTCGATCTCCACTTTGCACCCAAAATTCTGTGATCCTCATTATAGCCATCAGATGTTTCATGGGTCATGAGCCCCTAAAGCATTTGATTTATTCTAGATGCAAGTCCGACCGATCTCTTTTCTACATTTAACTTATTTCTTATCATCCATAACCGCGGGTACATGGGTTCCCAGGTTGGAGGGTTCATGAAAATATTAATATTCAAATCTACTCTCATTTTTCCCCGCCATTATTGTTCTTTTTCCAATATACATTAAATGTTGTTTAATGCTAACAACTAATTATGCAGGCTCTGGAAATATTTTCATTGATGATGAAATACTTGAGGTGATTACTCATTAATTTATATTTATTCTCCATTTTATAGAGGATTATATTATTTTCATATCTCCGAAAAGATTTATTCCAAGTTATTATTCAGCTAAAAAATACTTTTGTCAACCTAATGGAAGAAACAACTAGACAACAATTATGTGAAGATACTTTAAATATTTTTGGTTGTGAAGACCAAAATTTTTAATGTTCCAGAGAATATTCATATTAATCCTTTCCTCCTTCACAAAAAGACATAATCTGGGCATCTAAAATTACACGCGCACGATGTGTTCATGAGGTATTTGAATGCAAAGAACTTGTTTTGTGGTGCATTGAGAAGTATATGCCAAGCCAGAGAATTATACAACTCCAAGATCATTCGCTCATTTCCCTTTCACCACAAGTTTTTTGTAATATGTTGAAGCTCCTAGAGCCAACAACCTAATGGGTGTCAACCAGGACAACAATTATGTGAAGATAATTTTAAATATTTTTAATAGAAGACCAAAATTTTAATGTTCCGTGAGAATATTCATATTAATCCTTCCTCCTTCACAAAAAAGACATAACTGGCATCTAAAATTACATCACAAGACGAAGGTGGCCTCATGAGGTACTGAATGCAAAGAACTTGTTTTGTGGTGCATTGAGAAGTATATGCCAAGCCAGAGAATTATACAACCCAAGATCATTCCCCCATTTCCATTTCACAACAATTTTTTCGTAAGATGTTGAAGCTTCCTGAGCCAACGCTTACCTTTAAAGGAGAAGACTGCAAAGATTTTTTGAACAAACTTAAAAATGGCCTTGACCTCCTACTGTAATATTTAGAGAATCCGCGGTTCACCCTCAAGACATAAGCAAGATCCCGTAGATTTTTTTTAAAACCGTAGACAGGATCTCACTAGGTTCATAGGCTGCGAGATTGTGTGGATCTTCACTAGGTTCATAGGTCAGGAAAACACTGCTACCATTTCTCGCATGATTTTATATATTTTTTATTTTACAGTAAAAGTACATGCTATCTTTGACTAGGGAAAGTTGATTTCTCTCAAAATCTCATCCCAATTATCACACTACAAAAGGGACACAAAACATTTTATGGCTTCGTATTTGTTATTTTCTATAGTGTATTGTTGTCAATTTCCAAACTTGACTATAAGTAAGAGGGTGAACTATGAAATAGATCCACTTAATTTCTGGTACTAGGCATCGTGGAGACATAAGAACTCTATGTATTTTTATGAAGTTTACAATGATTTTGTCTCAATATTCAAAGGGATGTTGTTTGGTGAAAATACCCCAAGGATATCTGAACAGGCTAACAAATTATTAGAGAAAAAGGGAATGATAGAACATATGTAAAATGACAGTTTCATCAGGATATTTTGTTGCAAAGAATGGACATTAGACATTTCATTTTATCCCCTTGCCATGGAATATTGTAGATTTCATTTTCAGAATAATAAACAAAATTGACGAGTTTGCAAGCCATTTAAACAATGTGAACTTAAAGTATGCTAAAAATATCAAGGGATTTGATCCTAATAAAATATTTGTAGAACACATGCTTTCAATGGGATTCAGTAACTCATTCATCAAGACTAACTTGAATGAAGGAGAAGAAGGTAACAACCAAATTACTCTTGTACACGAAGCTAGTGACCTAGAAATAGTACTCGGTACTAATGAGTTTTATAAGAAAAAATGAAAGGGTCATAGTGAAAGGAGCACCTAGTATCCAGTTGTTACTCCCAAAACTACTACATCCTAGTGCAATACTCCAATGACTCACCCAGTTATAAATATTTCCAATAGTAATTCAAGTGGCAGAGGAGAGAATAATCCTCCCCTCGGGAAAATTGAGAATTCACATAAGTTACCCGTGAGAAAGAAAAGGAATAATTTAATACAAGAGGAAGAGGAAAACTTTATAGAAAATGACATCCAATGCTTTTCTCTGGATGACATGGAGATGGAGGTGGATATTGAGAAAATATTTCCCATGATGGAACAACCAGAAATTGTAACTCAACAAAATGTTTTATTGGAAGTTGTTGTAGATGAGATTTGTAGTGAAGAGGAATCCTTCACTTTTCAAAGTGCTATTTTTGATAAGGAGTATAAAAAATTGATTGTAGAAAGAGGTGATAAAAAAAATAAAAAAATGAAAATCCCGCTCAAAGGTTGACTCGAAAGAAATGCGGTCATCCCAAATATCTAAAATTCATATGGAAACTGGTGATGGTCTTGAGTATTCCATTGATAGATTGGAAGATGAAAATGAAAAGCTAAAATAAAGGATCAGAGAATTGGAAAATTACTTAATTTCTCTTCCAATCTGAATGCTCGGTCAAAGGTTGGTGGAGTACCTGAGACTTAGGGAGTTCAAGACTTCAGAAATATTAGGAGGCTGGAATGTTGGGGCTAAATCAGTCGAAGGGCTAGACCCACCTTACCCTGTCTCTACGTATAATGTGTCACCATGTGTAAGTGGGGACCCTTCGAGAGTTCAGGACTTTGGGAATCTAAGGAATGTGCGTGCAGAAAGAAAAAGGTGTGTTCATAGCCGAAGGTTGAACTTCCCTCTAGCCTATGTGTTAAATAAGGAACAAGCCCCCATCGTTGGATTGGACAGTGGGTGGAATTCCACCATAAATGTATAAATATGGAGATGGTATGAGTGATATGGAACCACATGGTCCTTGACTAATAATGCCCAAAGATATTGGAGGGGCAATAACTTGCAATCCAGAACTCATATTTTAGTATGGTGGAAACTGTTAAAAAACTTGTGGTGAGTATAAGTTGATGGAGATCCCAGAATTACGATTTGATATAGTTACGGAAAACAAAATTATGATTCCACGTCTCTTAAATGAGTATTTAGGGGTCAGGTGTGTTACACCATATTAGGTACTCATGTACAAGTATAGATGCATAAAAAATGAAAAAAGTGAGGTAAAGGGGGGAAACCCATTGGGAACAACCCCCCCCCCCCAAAAAAAATATGATTTTAACTAGAAAAGAGCGCTAACATGTTTAGTTGCTAAGCTGATGTATCCCTCACTCCTTGAATGTCCCTCATTGAGACAAAATTTGTTTTGGTGAAAGGATTTGTGAATATGTCTACCACCTGCTATGAAGATGGACATAAGTGCATATCAATGACTCCATTCTGAATATGTCCTCGAATAAAGTGAATATGAACCTCGATGTTTTTGGTCCGTTGCCTCTAAAATGGGTATCTATGTAGCTTGAAAATACTCTGATTATCACACCATATAACTATTGGATGATGAAAATGAACTCCCAACTCTGTAATAAAGTGTTTCAACCAAATAAATTGAGTGGTCACATTCATTACACCCATGTACTCTACCTCTGCTGACGGTAAAGAAATTGTTGATTGCTTCTTACTTGACCATCAAATAGGTCCTAGTTCAAGGTAGAGGACATATCCTAAATTTAACATGCAATAAATGTTATCTCTTGCCCAATCTAAGTCTGTGTAACTAACAAGATCCAAGGAATATCTTGCTACATAGTGTATATCACAACTGGTAGTCCCCTTGACATATCTAAGAATCCTCTTTGTTTCCTTCCAGGGAAGCTCATGAGGCCCTTGCATGTACTTGAAAAATGATCCAACTACATAAGAGATGTATGGTCAAGAGTGTGTAAGGTAGAGAAGACTCCCCACCAACTATCGATATCTAGTACAATCAACCAAAGGTTATGCACCAACATCCTCTAGTCTAACCTCTGACTAAAATGATGTTAGAGATGGATTGGAATCTATCATCTGAAATCTATCAAGTAAATATCTGACATACTTTTACTGAGACATATTGATTCCTTAATCATTATGGCTTATTTTAGTACCAAGAAAGTAATGTAGCATTACCATATATGTCATGGAAAACATGTCATGCAAAGCGGTATTCATTGCAACAATGGAGGATGTTGAGCTCCTTATGATGCAAAAATCATCTACATATAGAAATATAAATAAAATAAAATATGTTTTCCTCATCATATACACATTATGATCTGATCTACATCTAAAGAGAAGATAAGAGTCCATTTTAGCATACCATGCCCGAGGTGCTTGCTTAAGTTCATACAATGACTTCCTCAACCTGAAAAATAATGATGGATCCTAAACCTATCCCTTCATATGCTACATATATATCTCCTCATTAATATATCCATGTAATAAAACATTCTTCACATCTATAAGGTGTACCTCTCACTTTCTATTTGTTGTAATAACTAGAGCTAACATAATGGAATCAATATTGGCAACCAGTGCAAAAGTATCCTTGTAATCAATGCCTTGTACATGTGAGAAAACATTATCTACTAATCAAGAATTATACTTTGTAACGTATCCATTAGCATCCCTCTTTGTCTTGAAAATCCACTTACATCTAACGATATTCCTATTGGAAGGTAGAGGAACCAACTCCCATACATTGTTCTCTATCAGGGAATTGTACTCCTCTTTCATAGCTTCCTCCCAATGGGGGTTTCCTTTAGACTCTTCATAATAATTAGGATATGATATAAGTACAATATAATAATAAATAGACATCAATGGCTCCATGGGAGTAAAATCTTGTGAAGGTTCCACAAACTGAGATCTGGTTCTCCATGAATCAGTACGATCACCCACTAGATCACCTACTTCATGAAGAGTCTATTGTGCCCATCGTAGTCGATGCTATAGACTTGCAACTTATTTTTGCTGATCATAAATATCATATTCAGATATATGATCAGAAATCTGATCATAATAAGTCTCATGAAGTTCCACAACTAGTGACGGTGGAGATGGAGTTGTGGACTGCTCCAGAAGTACTTGTGAAGGACCCTTTCAAACTTAACACTCCTTTGAAAAAATAATGTATTTGAAGTAATGTATAATAAAATATATCCCTTCACTCCCTATGGATATCCAATGAAAATACACTCCTTACTATAAGATTCCATATCTTTCCTCCTATTGGAAAGGATCCTAGCCCATGCATGGGAACTGAAAAATTCTGAACTGAGTCACTTTCGATTTCTTCCTTCTCCAAGCCTCATATGGAGTGAATCTCTTGCCTTATTTATGAAGAACTCTATTATGAATTTATGTTGAACAGTTGGTAGCTTCAGCCCATAACTTTGAAGGTAGTTCTTTATCATGCAACATACAATTGACCATCTCTTTCAATGTGCAATTCTTTCTCTCCATTACCCCATTTTTCTATGGAGTATATGGACTTGTGTGTTGCAACTATATACCTGATCAGGAACAAAGATGATCAAAATAATTATTCACATAGTCTCGTCCATTGTCTGTACGAAGATTCTTAATCCTCTTCCCTGTTTGGTTCTCAACCATATGCTTGAAATCTTTAAGACACTCAAAGACCTCAAATTTTAATTTGAGAAAGTATACCCATGTATATCTCAAAAAATCATCAATGAAAGGAAGAACATACTTATTTTTACTGATCGATGGGTGTGGTAAAGGACCTATAATGTCATTTTGAACCAACTCTAGAAGTGATGATTCCTTCCATGCTTTACCTATGTTTAATTTCTTCTCATGACATATCCTAGTTTGAAGCCCTGGAAAACTCCATCTATGTACTGAATGAGGGGTAATACATCTACCATTCCACCATTACTAAAATGATCTAAATATTTAAAATTCAAATTCCCAAACCTCTCATGGCACAACCGGAACTCCTCATTAGCATGTGTTAGAAGAGATACATAATCATATTTATGAGTGAAGTGAGAGAAGGTGTACAACCTATAATGATGATTAACCTCACCAATGAAAATTTTTGAACCATTAGACAAGTCAGAAATAATAACTGATTCTGAAGTGAACTACACCTTCTTTCATGAACTTTAATGAGTGATTTAATAGATGGAGAGAAGATTTAATGAAATCTTCAAAACATGAAGTACATCCTGAAAGTATCCATGGTCTAGATCAACTCTATACCTACCACACACCTATGTAGGATAATCATCTCCCATGAAGATCGATGGTCCAAAACAAGTCTCCAAGTATGATAATATTTTATCCGATGAGGCCATGTGATGGTTAGCCCCTAAATCAGGGACCCAATCATTAGGAGAATATGCAATATCAAGTAATGCATGACCATTAAATAATTTTTATGATGGATGTTTCCTTGCATTATCTGGAAAAAAATCCTCGAGGTGATGTTGCTCAAGTGTTTGTGCCATGAGATATATGGTATTTTTCATGCAAGAACTCTCAGGATGGAACTCCCTATTACAATCGAAACAATTTGTCTTCTCCTTCTTTCCTTTTGATTCCTTGGAACTCGAACTATCATCTATGCACCTTTTTTTACCTTCCTTCTTGTTCTCTTGGTCCTTCTTACCTTTTTTATTCTAGTTATTCTTCTTTGAACTTCCTTTAGTTGTAAGCACATGGGGCTTGAAATTCTTAAGTGCCCCTATTTGGATGAGCTTTGTTTTCTCATGTATAAGTGACTCTATGAAATCATCTAGGGATGGAATTTTCCATGTAGACCCAATTTCTAACCTGATAGTATGAAAAGATGAAGTGTAGACAAAATACTTTGGTCCTAGTTTTGTTAGAATTGAAAAGAATAAATGTTCATCTTTCTTATCAAGCCTTAGCATGCGAAAGCAAAGTTTTAAACTTATAGAGCTAGTCATGCAGGGTCTTGAAATCTCTTGGATTCAATGCATGTAGATCATTCTCTAGTTGATGACCTCTTATATTGCCTTTCTTTCCTAGAAAATCCTTCAACTTTGTCCAAACATCATTACGAGTCTTGCAAGTATTGACATGAAAGAGGAGATATGGAGAGATTCTCAAGAACAATATCTTGTAGGATTCATTCATTTTTTTGAAGTATTTGGATTTAGCTATGGCTGAAGTAGGCTTGAACTCAATCCCCATGGTGATCCTATGTGAACCCTTGTTTCAAAGTACAATCTCTATCTTAGGTTTCCACTCAAAGTAGTTGAAGGGTGTCAAGATCACTGAAGAATATGGTTGATCCATATTTCTCTATGGGTTGTCCAATATGATCTATAAACCTGCAATAAAAATGAATAATCCCTCACAATAATGGCTCTGATACCATGTAGTATTAAACCACAATCCGAGACCAAATTGTGAGAAGGAAATACTACACTAGCTAATTGCAAAAGAGAGAGAGAGAAGATGGAATCAACCTTCACACATAAGAGACTAAGAAACCAACTCTATTAAAAAATGTATTAATCCTTGATAATGAATATAATATAATGGAACGTAATGTACCCAACCACCCACAAGCTTCCATGCTACTTTAAAAAACACTCCAAAACCAATTTCAATTCTGATAATAATTAATTTGAAAATAAGCATGAAAGACTCACATGAACTAATAAAGATCCATGCTACAACATAAAATAAATGAACAATATTTCATGCACAACAATAACCAACAATCATGCATAATATAAATATGAATTTAAGATATAATAATAAATACACAACAAAATATACATTATACAGAAAACACATAAAGCACTTATCTTTTCAAGCAATTATTCACCAACTAGTTGTAGACCAAGGACGTTCCTCCCAAACATATAAAATGGTGTTCATTTAATCTCAACAATAGGTGTTGGGCGTAGGCCTATTTAGAGGAAATACTTATTTTTGGAAGGTAAACCCCAATTTTGGAGAAGAACAATTAGCAGGAAAAGAAACATGTGCGAGGGAGAGCCGCATGCAAAGGAGGAAAGCATGCAAGGTGTGCATGAAGGAAAACCTAACCATGTTAGGGTTAGGGTTTTGGTAAGAGATTGTAACAGCTAATAAGCTTGTGAATTAGTATAAATAAGAACCTAGGAGGTCTAGGTCACGGTTTGAAGGTTGTTCTGAATTGTAAGAGGCTATTGTGTTTTTGAGTTATTGTAAGGATTCCAAAATATTTTCTAATACAATTTTGTAAGTTGTTGAGTTGTAGAAGAGTAAAGTAGTTATAAATGTGTTGACCCTGCACATAATAGATCTAGGTAGAAAATACCACACACATTTGTCAGACAGTTGGATTAGGTTGATGGACAGTTGGTATGGATTGTTGGTTTTCACTAATTTAAACCATTGGAGAGCGATATTGTATATTGATTTCAACCTTTAGTGATTGATGTCAACCCTTGGAGAAAGTCCGGTAGCGAATTCCGGTAGCGCAAAGGTTTGGGTAATGAACCCAAGTTTGTTTGATGTATAATGGTATGAGTTTTAATACATTTTAAGCTAAGAATATTCTATATGTATAGTACATTCCATGCCATTTATGGTGGTATGTGGAACTTCACATAACTCCTCTCGGTTAGAGAGTTATGGCCATGTGAAGTTGGAGAACCCAGGTTTGGGTAATGGACCAAAGTTTAATTGATGGATAATGGTACATTTTTTGATATATTTGCTGAAAAGACTATTCTATATGGATAGTACATGTCATGACATTTCCAGTGGTATGTGGAACGTCACATAACTCCTCATGGTTAGAGAGTTATGCCATGTGTAGTTGGAGAACCCTCATGAGTCATCTAGAAGCCCCCAAAAGTCAAAGTAGTCAAAGTGTTTGCAAAGAAGAAATTATTTAAATAATAAAGTGAAGTGACGAGTGTACTATAAATCAAATTGGATACAAAATAAATTATTTAAATAATAAATTTAATGGATAAATTACTAAGTGGACAAGTGGTTAGAAGTGGGTTAACCCTAAAATAAGGAAAGTGGGTTAAGATGGTTAAAAGGTAACCCCTTGAGGAAGCTACATGAAAG
>SNQJ01S0156488.1:0-22688 GCA_010110895.2 Picea sitchensis | reverse complement strand
GCACAACTCTCTCATTTTAATCACACTTGAGCATATTGAATATATATAAGTGACTTAAGTAACCAAAGGATATATAAAATGAATTTCAGAGGGAAGGTGAAGTAAAGAAGGTTGAAATTCAAGGGAGGATAAATTCTTTTGATGATGTTTTCTAAGGTATGTTATTTACAACTCATCTCACCATTTTCATAATAATTTTTTTTATAGAATGCGTCAGATCGTGAAATTGGGAGTTCGTTGAGGAAACATATCCAAGTAGCCATGGTACAAATTTCAGCTTGTGGGTCATTGTATTTTTGGAGTTACACTCTGTGGAAAATAGGGTTTGTGGCCAATCCTAAAACTAGTCTAAAACAAGTGTTTCGGGTAAAAACGTCATAACTTATTCATAGTGGATCCAAATTCTGTAACACCAAATGTGTTGGTTAGAGCATGATTTATAGTTTTCTTTGTACAATTTTCAGATCCATACAACAAAAATTCTGTGTGGGGTACGCTTTACAAGTTCTCTCTCTAGAATAAGTCAGAATTCAATAAGGTGTGCCATTTTTTCTATAACTCCTTTTCTGAGAGTTTCCAAGTAGTGAAACCTAGAGGAATTACATAAAACACACTGAAGAGCAATGTGTACTATTTTTATATCTTTATTCATTATAAGCGCATAGTTATGATTATTTCAAGTTAGGGTTGTTGACCAATCCAAAACTAGTCATGTGAGACTAAGGTAAATTTTGATGAAAATGCTAGTCTCTTTTTGTTAAAGTTAAGGAAGGTTTGAAGTTATGTGATCATATACACCAAGTCTATTACAGAGTTACAAATCATAATTGGATGATGAAATTGATGAGGTATTTTGGTTGAGGTACATGTTGGGTACATGGTTGAGACAAGTAGTTGATGTGTTAGCACATACATGAGGTGTATAGTTGATGATGTTGGTACATATTGATGAGTCATAGTTGATGAGTAGTTGATACAAGATTGGTACATACTTGGTACATGGTTGGAGGCACTTGTTAGTAGTATTGTTTACACATGGTTTATGGATGATGTAGCATACTTGTATTGGTATATTATTAGAAGCACATATTGATCTTGGCGATGATTATGAGTTGTTTTGTTATGCTTGGTTGATGCACATCTTTGAGAGTTGTCTTGGTGATTAATCTTGATGAGTAGATATGATTTGGTTGATAATATTGATGAGATGGGTTGTTGTGATAGGTTGTTTGGACAGGTTGTTGTGACAATTTATTCGTACAGGTTTGGTTCATGGTTGATGCACTCATTGATGGTACACGTTGAGGTACAGGTTGGTGCATGGTTGATGCACTTGTTTATGGTACAGGCTGATTACCAGTTGTTTGGTACATGTTGGTGAATGGTTGATGCACTTATTTATGGTACAGGTTGATTACAATTTGAGGTACATTTTGATGCATGGTTCAGGTTATTGGTATAGGTTGTTTGGTGCAGGTTGATTGGTACAAGTTTACAACATTATATCTCATAGTGATATTGTGACAATGGTTCCATAATTCTACTTATACATCAGGGCGGTTGGATGGGGCAAGGACAGGTGGTTGTAGCCACCTTCCTGTTGTAGTCAGAGAACATAGGGGGTTGTATCCTCCTTCTGGTTTTAGCCAGAGAATATGGGAGTTGGAGCTTCCCTCAGATTGTAGACTGAGAAACTAGGGGGTTGGATCCTCCTTCCAGTTGTAGCTAGAAATCTAAGGAAGTTGGTGCTTCCAATGAATGTAATTATTTAAGACATATAAGAAAAATCATTCTGTGGTTTTCTCCCACTTTGGGTTTCCACATAAAAACACTGGTGTACTGTGTATGTGTATGATTTTTCATTTGTTCATTGTTTATTTACTCTAAAATTATTGGATGATAATGATACATTGATATAAAACTTGCATTATATGGTTAAAAATGATTAAATTTATCTATTACTAATTCACCCCCCCTCTCAGTATTCCAACAACATTTGCAGAGAGAAATTGAGAAAGAATAAGCAGGAGATAAATATTTGAAGAATTCACATTAACCGTAATGAATAATGAATAATTTACACATGATAAACTCTATATAACTCAACCAATGTACACTGGAGGTGAATCCAATGTGCCATAGTGGTGGTATAGAGTGGTCTAGACACATACCAACAATTACGGGAGTGAACTTTCATGTAGTCTAGTCTCTCGGGAAGTTACGAGAGTGAACTACCACCTAGCTGAGTTAACTAGTCTACCAGTCTTCAGTTAACTGAATGAAACATAGTGAAGTGAGGAGTAGATCATGGAATCATGGGTAATGCACTAGTCTAGTGATGATCCTAATGACAGTGCACATTAGTTGGTGATGATCCCAATGTTGCATGGTTACAAAACCAATGCAGCATCTAGACTCCACTCAACTAGTCAAACTTAAGTGAAAACCTAACAGAATATTCTCCTAGAGGAATATTCTCCCTAAACTTTAGGAGACTCGATAAAGACTAATAAACATAAGAAAAATATTAGGAAAAATAAATCCTAGGTGTGTGTGAATTAACTCCAACACCCCCCTTGAACATCACTATGGTGAAAATAAATAATGGGTCTCGACAATGAGGCCGTGTTAGGTACCCAAATACAAAAGATACACTGAAATAAAGTGAGGAAAGAGGGAAAACATCATGGGAAAAACCCCATCTCAAGGTACAATGTATGTTAAAAGAAGAACTGGCAGTTGCTAGGCAACTGTGTCCTTCACTCCAAGACGACTTCGCATAGAATGGAACTTTTGCTCAGTAAAGGTCTTGGTGAAGATGTCCATCATTTTTTATGCTGAAGGACATAATTGTAGGTCGATTACCCCCTTGTGTACTAAGTCCCATATGTAGCGCATGTGGGTCTTAATGTGCTTCATTCATCGCCTCTGAAATGGATCTTTGCATAACTCTAGAGTGCTCTAACTATCACACCAGATGATGATTGGTCGATGAAACTGAATGCCCAACTCAGAGAGAAAATGTTGTAGCCACATATAATGAATAGTTATGTTAACTACCCCTCTATATTCTGACTCGGCTGAAGATAGAGCAATAACTTCCTGCTTCTTGCTTGATCAATAGATAGGACCAAAACCAAGACTAAGTGAGTAACCAGATGTGGATTTATGATCAGTGTTATTGCTAGCCCAGTCATAATTAGTAAAACTAATGATATATAATGTAGAGTATTTTTCATAATGAATACCATAGGTGATGGTGCCCTATACATATCGAAGGATACGTTTTTCATCCTTCTAATGTAGCTCATACAACTCTTGCATGAATCTAGAAACTGCACCAACTACATAGGAGAGGTCTGGTTTGGAGTGTGCGAGATACACCAATATCCCCACTAGATATCTATACATTGTGCTTTCAACCAATGGAGTGTCCCTGCCATCCTCAAGTTTGACTTCTAATAGGAAAGGAGTCGGAGCAGACTTGTAGTCTGTCATGTGAAATCTCTGAAGGATATCTCGTGCATACTTGGCCTGAGACAGTTTGATGCCTGATGCATCCTGATTGATCTTGAGTCTAAGGAAGAAGTGTATTAGACCCATGCCCGTCATCAAAAACTTGTCATGTAGAATCCTCTTGACTGCATCAATCGTTGAATTCAAGAAACCAGTGATCAACAAATTATCAACATACATCACTAAGAGTAGAAGTGAATCGTCCGTCCTGAGCATGTAGACATTGGGGTTTGATTTACAACATACAAAGTTATGTGACAACAGGTAGGATTCCATATTGGCATACCATGCCCTCAGAGCCTGCTTGAGGCCATAAAGAGAATTCTTCATTCGACAGACCAAAGATGAATCTTGCATAAATCCCTCAGGATGCTCCATATATATATCCTCAGAGAGATCACCATGAAGAAATGAATTATTCACATCAATATGATGGACTTCCCATCCCTTGGATGTCATAATGAAATGTGCCAATCATGTGGAATCCATGTTCTCTATTGGAGTGAAGGTCTCATCATAGTCAATACCATGCACCTATTGAAATCCTTTGGCAAAACGTGTGGCATTGTATCTGCTAATATGTCCATCTTCTATAATCTTGGTCCTGTGGACCCATATGCACCTAACACATTTCCTTCCAGAGGGAAGGGGAAATATATCCCAAGTACGGTTCTCGAGGAGGTAGTTGTAATCCTCCTGCATGGAAGTTTTCCAAAATGGATTTCCAACAACCTCGCCATAAGAATTTGGATTTGAAGACTAAACTAAGAAAATATTCCTGGAGGGAAATGGTTCAGTGGTAATGAGTGCAATAGTAGGCTCCTTGAAATATGATCAAGTCCTCCTAGTATCAGCAGGATCACCAACAAGATCCCCTGCATCCCGAAGAGTAGTCTGGGTCCACTTGGGCCTCTTCTATGGCTCTACATCTACATCTGGATGCACTGAATATGCATCTGCATTTGGATGCAGTGACTCTACATATGATGATACTAAATTTGTATCTATATCATCTTAATCCTTTGAAGCAAAAATATTGTCTGAAGAAGAGTTGGCATGTGCATGCTCATAATCTCAGACAGGTGGAAGAATGAAGGTATCTGCATGTGGCTCCTAACATACATGCGAGACACTTTCCTTGAATTAGAAACTTCTCTTAATGATGATATGGTATGAGGAAAGATCATTAAGAATATATCCCTTCACACCGCCGGGGTATCCAACAAAGATTCACTCTGTGCTCTGTGGATCAAGTGACTTCCTATTTTCATAGGGAATTCAAGCCCATGCACGTGAACCGAAGATATTAAAGTGGGTCACTTCCAGTTCAAGGCCGCTCCAAGCCTCGTAGGGGGTCTTATCCTTGACATATATATGGGGAGATTTGTTTTGTATGTAGGTTGGAAAATTAAGTGCTTCGGCCCATAGTCTACATGGAAGTGACTTTTCATGTAGCATGCAAGATGCAATATCTTTTAGAGATTTGTTTTTCCACTCAACAACTCCATTTTACTGCGGAGTATAGGGAAATTTGTGTTGCAACTAAATCCTTGCCTCATGACAAAGATTCTAGATTTCATGATTGACATACTCTCCCCCATTATCAATTCAAAGGACTTTGATTTTCTTTCCTGAATGTGTCTCGACCAGGGCTTTAAAATCTTTAAGGTGTTGAAAGAACTCTGATTGTTTCCTGAGAAAGTAAATCCATGTGAAACCTAAGAAATCATAAAAAAAAATGAGAACACGCCTCGCTTTTCTTATTGATGGATGTGGAAAATGGTCCATGAGGTCACTATGTATCAAATCCAAAGGAGAGGAATCTCTCTGAGTCTTTCCTTTGTCGAATTTCTTTTGAGGGTGTTTTCCAAGAACATATCCCTCATAGATTCATTTGGAGAAGTGGATGTCTGGTAGACCATAAACCAATATTTGCTTGCTAAGATGTTGCATATATATCAAACTCAAATGCTTGAACCTTTTGTTCCATATACTACTACTTTCATCAGCATGGGTAAGCAGTAAAGAAGAACCTGGTTCAATAAATTTAGAAAACGAATACAATATAGATTGATGATTTCCCTCACCGGTAGAAACCCTAGAATTGGTTTGCATGTCATATATGTACACGGCATTAGGTGTGAATATGACTTTCTTTTCAGTGACGAAATTTGTCATCTGATACATGGAGAGAAGATTGACAAAAAGTTTGGGAACGTGCAACACATTCTCAAAGCTTCCGTTGGTGAGTTCAATCCTTCCTTTGCGAGTGACCTCGACTAGAGAGTTTCCCCCCATCAGAATAGGAGGACCTTTTCATGCATACAATGAAGAATAGATTGATTTTGTGGCATCCATGTGATGTGATTATCCTAAATCTATGTTCCAAGCACTGAGAGAGGAGTTGATGGAAATCAAGGCATGGCTAAAATTTCCTTTCTTGGGATTCTAATCTTCTGGCTTCTTCTTATTGGCACCCTCGGGGATGTGATATCCAAGGTTGTTTTGCTGATGTATTTTACTATTTGAGTAATTATATCTATTTTTTTTCTACATGCATGTTGATTCTGGATGGAATCCTTTATGGAAGTATGTGCATTTCTCCCCTTTTCTTCCCTTTCCACCTTTGGATCTAGAGGCATCGATGAAGGGTTTTGAGTACCCTTCCTTCTTAGGATTTGCATGAGCTTTACTTTTGTCCTTATATTTAGATTTATTATATTAATGGATACCATATTGCACAGTAATTGCATGCACCTTTGGGCCTTTGATTTTTCCCATGTTGATTAGCTTGGTTTTCTCTTGTGTCGGGGATTCACTAAAATCCTCAAGACAAGGCATCTTCCAGGTGGCTCCAGAGGTGAATTTGACTTAATGGAATGTGGATATGAACATGGATAATTCAGGACCAATTTTGGATAGAATGGTGAGAACCATTTGTTTCTCCTTAGATTTATCAACCCCACAAGTTTTGAGTTGCGATAGTACATCCTTGTATTTTGTAAAGAAATATTGGAGATTGTTGAAGATTTTTGGATCCAATGTGAGAAATTCCACCTTGAGCATGTGACCCCTCATATCATTCTATTTTACAAATATCCTTTCCATGGTGGTCTATGATTTGGTAGAGTTTCACAAATTAAGATATGTCAAGAGGAGATCAGGAGAAATAATACTGCAATTTGTTTCAAATGCTTCATCCATTTGAGTTAGATACTTGGATTTTTCTATGGTTAATGTGGCTTCGGTCTCTCTGTTCATGGTTTAAACTATACAATCCTCTGCTTATAACATGCATGACCATATTATCCTTCCATGAAAATAATTTGTAAGGTGTAAGAATGGAATTCTTTTTGGGAATTCCATTTTTACCGTTGTCTTCAATCTTGAGTACCTACAAAAATCGTTTGGTGTATCTTTTGCTTAGTAGTTTGTAGGCTCTCATACCATGTAAATGTGGTGAACTTGCACAAAATAAATTTATATATCTATAAAATACCACCTTTTCTTAGTAGCATGTCAGCTCTCATACCATGTAAATGTGTTGAACCTGCACAAAATAAATTTATCTATAAAATACCACACACACTTGTAGAGAGAAATTTAGAAATAAGAAGCAAGAGAGAAAGAATTGAATAATTCACATTAACCATAATAAATAATGAATAATTTACACATGATATACTCCGTATAACTCAACCAATATGCATTGTAGGTGAAGTAAATGCGCCATAGTGGTGGTCTAGAGTGATCTAGACACACACCAACAGATACAAGACTAAATTCCCACCTAGGCTAGTCTCTCAAGAAGTTGCGAGAGTGAACTGCCACCTAACTGAGTTAACTAGTCTACCAATCTTCAGTTAACTGACTGAAACAAAGTGAAGTGAGGAGGAGATCAAGGAATCATGGGTAATGCACTATTCTGGTGATGATTCCAAGGAAAAATTTCATTATATGGTGATGATACCAATGCTGCATGGTGACAAAACAAATGCAACATCTAGACTCCACTCAACTAGTCAAACGAAAGTGAAAATTGAAGAGAATATTCTCCTAGAGGAATATTCTCCCTAAACTTTAGGAGATTGGATAAAGACTAATAAACATAGTAAAAAAATTAGGAAAAAGAAATCCTAGTTGTGTGTGAAGTAACTCCAACAGTAGCCAGATCTTGAGGGTTAGATCATAGGCTGAGGAGCTTGGTGTGATCTAGTCCACCTCACAGAGGTTGTTGAACATTTTCCATGATTGTATGGTTGGATATGTAGTGCACGCAGTGCCATATTTTGCAGCAAAATTAATCAAATATCCTAATAAGCCATATCTTTGTGGGCGAAGCCTAGGATGGGGTGAACTATAGTAAAATATGTGTTATGTGTGTTGTTTACTAGATGTTTACCTTCTGTCATTGGTTAGATTCTGAATGAATGAATGAATGGTTTAGTTAGATCTATTAGAATGCATGCATAGGATTAACAGATGAATTAATCTTAGGAATAATAGAGATAAAAATCATATCAAGGCCTAAATAAGATAAAAAATAATCCCATATCCCCATGCATTCCTAGACTACAAGCACCTGAGCATTGTAGTCACCCATAGAACTATCTCAGGTCAGACTACGTAGTATATTGTGTGTGTTGTGTTTCCTTCTAGTTTACTAGGAGGGCCGATAGTTTTAGAGGGTTTTGTTGGAAAATTGTTTAGATATGAACTTGGGTCAGCCAAAGGAGTAGATAGAAAGAGTAATAACCAACAAATGGTTACCTTGTTGACTGGAACTGCATGGGATTGAGTGGAAGAGATCCGTGAAATATTCTTAGAGAATGAAGGTATAAAAAAGGAATGTTCAGACCATGAAATACAAAGAATGTAGAGATAGAAAGATGGTTAAAAACAAAGGATCTTGAATTTGTACGGAAGGATAACATAAACCCTAAATTGACACCACGTAAATATCTAGATAAATACGTGTTTAGCGACTTGCATGAGGTATTTTTCTGTGATTTCCCACATGTGTTGCAGGAGTGGCTATTGAGGTTAAAACAAAACCACCCTACAAATATAATCAAACATCTTGAGTGGAATCATGTGGAGATCGTGCAATTACAATAAGTTAACAACAAATTCATGTGCACAATATATTTCCGGGTAGACAATATTGTTGTATCATTTATCACAGAATTTGCAATAGATACTATGAAGTCTTACATTGAAGCAGAACAAGAGTTTCTAAAAGGACCCAAAGGTAGGTATATCACATCATTGTACACTTAAATCAATATTTTATTGTATAACAACGATGTGATGACTATGGAATCAAACAACTAAATGTCCCTGCATGCATGGGGAAAGGGGGGAAGCACTGACAAGAGGTGGAGAAATAGAGGAAGATATGGATAAGGGAAAGAAGAAGGAGGCCATGGATCCAATCATGATGGAGGAAGATAAGATAAAACAGATAATGGAAACAACTGGAAAGATGCGTAGTGGAGTACCCTACCAATATAAGATGAATAATAAGAAGAGAGACATAACTGATAGAGAGGGCTTGGAAAGTGATAAGGAAGAGGTAGAGGATCTCTGGGTTGTGGAGTAGATTGAGGAAATCCTGCGTGCAACATATGAAAGGAAGACATGTGGTCCAAGGGAAGGAACAAAAGGAAAAACTACCATCCATGTTAGTGTCAGTGTGGTACCCATAACCCCATGTGTGACTAATATACCAAAAAGAACACCACCATTTAGAATACCAAATTTTAGTGGAAGAAAGATAGTAGGAAACACATCTAAACAAGCAACACAAATTGGAGGAGCCGATTTAGGAAGTAGTAGTTAAATATCTACACCGTGCAGAGGTATTAGTTCAACACAGTTTAGGATGGCAGGACATGATCCCACCATTAGGTTACCATAATTTTAGGAGAGACATCTGAGGACCCTGAAAAGAATTTATTCATCTATGATAAGATCTGGGAAGAAAAGCAGATCACATATGAGGAACAAATAATTTATTCTAACAGACCACACACTAAATTTGTAACATCCCCGACCACCCATTCCGGGGCATGATACTAGAAAGAACACTTTCATTCTCTCTGTGGAACATATTGTAACATACCCAACATCTAAATGAGTTATGCCCCAAATTTTTTTCGAATTGCATGCAATTAAAACATATACAAACATAAACTTTGTGGAACTTCATATATAAAACGTAAAAAAACAAGTACATTATGTAAAAGAAAGAATTCATATTGACATAATAGTAAGCATAGACATGCAACATATACGAGAAATACCCATAAACATACAGGCTGTTATAACCACGCATAGGATAAACCCATAAAAATGAACACTTAAATAATAATGCAACATGTAAATTTATCACACAATTTGCACTTATCTTGGTAAGAATATCACCAAATGCATGCAAACCTTCCACAAACCTCCTAGAATTAGACCACATTTCTCATCACTCTCAGCAGTGGGTCACCCCCGAGATGGGACTAAACTCCACCCGGGTAAAGGGATTCCTAACCAGGCTAACGACTCATAGACAGTAGGAAATACTCTGTCATAGGTGTCCACTCTAACTAAAAACCTATAGTCCCTCATTCCCCACATGCCTTTCCCACCCCAAGAAGTGTGCCTCTTCTCTGCTCAATAGTCCTTCGGTTGCCCCATTTCCTTTTCGAGCTTCAACAACAGGCCAGACAGGAAGTCTCAGAGCCCTGTAGCTGTAGTTTAGCACATTCAGGAAATCAATTCCCAACAATTCTCTCACCCAGAGAGGAATTTCTCACAGGCCTGACAACCCACCTCTTCGATATTCCACGGCCTTGACAACCCTCTTCTTCAGTCCATCTCCCAAGCTAACCAGCTACACAAACAAGTATGGCTATGGAAACAGGTTCAGGTACAGTGACATGAAGGTACGGAGGATAGCTCAATGAGTGTGTGAATTCTCATGGATGATTGACTAAATGATTTAATGATGGAAGGAAGAATAATGGAAAATGAACTAAGTCCAAACAATATGTATGCATGTCCCTAACTTGACACTTCTCATGTTGGGAGATACTTTGGCCCACTTATACCCATCTTTATGTGTTAGGATAAAATAATTATCCATACTTTATGATTTAATAAATATTAATATAATATTCTTTTTTGTCTTAAGATCCCTAGATTAGCCCCTTTTCCTTAAATTTTAGTCCCCACCCTTTCCCTAACTAGTGGAGTTTAGTCCCCCATACTCTTTTATCATGGTCGGTTTGCGCGCAACGATGTATTTTATATTAATGAGAAGACATATACAAAATTAGGTGCACTGGAATTTAACATCTAGGATCTTCGGTCTAATAATCACAAAATTGGCTCAACAGTCTATAAAACAAAACATCTACACAAAGTCTCCCCGGCCTCAAATTCGTATGCACTTAATTTGTTGCGCATGGTATCCTGGAATCTGCACACTTCCTCATTTTACTGCGCAGTACATGAGCGCACTATGCCATGAAAGCTGCATACAAAAATGATATCAAACAACTCACCAACTTAAGTACAGTTTCATTTATATTACAATTGGGTTCGACCTAGGGATACTACAATATTGGTACATGAGCTTAGATGTAAATAGTCCACCAAGAGTAACAAGGACTATTGCAGATGTGAAGAAACTTCTGATAAATGAATTTCACAAGATGAGCCCAAAATATTAGTACATGAATGAGATGATTGAAATTAGGAAGAAACTAGGTGAGTTTGTTTGGGATATTGATCAGAGGTTTAAATGTCTTAAAGGTAAGAGGAAGTATGTCATGACTAACATGCAACATAAACATCTCTTTGTGAATTCATTGTTACCACATTTGAAATACCCATTGAGACAACAAAAGTTTCAAAATCAGGCAGAGGATTTGTAGGTAGCCTTACAATTGGAAGAGAACCAGTATCAAAAGAAAAATCCAACAATAGGGGATTTGAAGGAGGACCTAGAGAATCTAACATTTTAGCTTAACCAGAATAAGGGCAAAGAGAAAAGAGAAGTTGTTTGTTGTACCACATGTAGGACTGAAGGACACCATAAGAATGAATTTCCAAATTTCATGCAGTATATGGAAACAGGAGTACGAAACCCTTTTCCAACAAGAGGACCATGGTGTGAGATATGTAACACACATGGGCATGATCCATATAATTTTCCAATGATGCAGAAGTATCATACAGTACCCAATATTTCATACTGTAATTTTTTCAAGTCAGTGGGCCATGATGATAAATATTGTAGGATGATGGATTTGGTGAGGGAAATAACTTCAAATACCTATAGGGTGCAGGAAGAAATGATGACAGAGCAATATGCACCTTAGTTTAACCAGGTACCACCTTCATACAACACTGCGCAACAACAATATAACATTGTGTATCCATAATACAACAATGCACAACCACAGTATAACCCCGAGTAGTATACTCATGTGCCTTAGTAGAATGCACCGCGAGGATATCAAATTGGATACAGAGGTGGAGGATGAGGTAGGGAAGGATTTGGAAGAGGAAGTGGTCCATTAGTGTACCACAATTGCCAACAACTAGGACATTATGCAAGGGAATGTACACTTCCACTTGTGACATGTATGTATTGTCGTGCAACAGAACATGACACATGAGACTATCCGACATTATTGGGGAAGATCCAAGATAAGAGAAATCATAACAATCAGAATGTCCAATGGATCTCTGTAGAAGCCAAGGATGATGGAAGAAATATCAACATAGTCACGCGAGGAGTTGCTAAGGCAGGAATTGATGTAGTAAGACAAGATCCAACACAACACCAATGGGTGAAGAAAAATATTGAAACACATAAGTAGTTTGATGCGTGGAAAGAAAAGGAAACATTAAAGGAGCCCAGAAAAGAATTTCTCAAGCAGAAAACTACATCTACATCAGCTGCAGAGAAAAATCATAACACTCCTATGTACGAGATTCCTTCATCAATGGACCACACCAATGAAGAACAACCTTTAGAGCTAGTAAGTACCATAAATACTTTTCTACAAGCATGTGTGAAGCTACTAAATGATCCATCATTTGTTAAATTTTTGTAAAAAATGTTATAAATGTGTAACACAAAGGTAGAGGGGAAATTAGAGTATAAAATAGTCAATCACCTCCATACAAGAAGGAGAATAGGCAAAGAATTCAGATTGAATTTCAACATTGGAGATTTCAATATGGGGGATATTATACTAGACTTAAGCTCCAAAGTAAATGTGTTACCTAAGAAGACATGGTAGTGTATGGGATATCCCACACTAGGATATTCACCTATCCAGTTGAAATTAGCAAATCAACACAGAGTTCTACCAATTGGAAGGATTAAAGGTGTGATAGTAGATTTGGATGGATTTTGCACTAAGGAAGACTTTGAAGTAATAGATATTGTAGATGGCACAACACCATATCCAACATTGCTTGGACTGGATTGGGAATTTGAAAACCAAGCCATAATAAATTTGAAGAAAAGGAAAATGACATTTGAATCAGGATAATACAGAGTCATTGCGCCATTAGACCCTTCAGAAGGAGAAAGGTTTGTAGAACCCACCTGTCTAGATCTAGAAGAAATAAACCAGTTGTACAAAACCACTGCATGAGAAGAAAATTATGTTAACACCACTGCAGATGGGGTACTCAGTTGGAGAAGCATCACATCATGTGCTTTTGACTCAGATATAGGTATGGTGAGTTGGAAACAAATATTACATGAAGTCTCCATAAGAAGGTGCGCAAGAATAGACCATGTAGTAAGATGGGTTGGCAGAGAGATAAGAGAACCACCCAGTTTTCATGGGGTAAATGATTTAGAGGAATTTATGATACAATATGAAGAGGAAGTAGGAGAAAATCAGAGGATCTTAGGCCTAGATATTTCACTCAAGGATACATGCACAAGATGGTGTGGTGTGCAAAAAGAAACAATTCAGGACTGGTACCAATGTAAGCAATTACTGCGCATTATATTTGGTGTAGAACAAGGAATCCAGAAAATGAAGAGGTATGATGGGAAAGGAACACCAACATAACACTTGGAGAAGTTCATGACACATTGAAGGATGATACCACCATAAGAATTGCCTCATAATTTCATCCATACATTGGAAGGAATCCCAGAGAATTGGTGTGTAGACCAGGAGATGCGTAGAGGTACTACTGAATGGAAATCATTACAATAGAATTTTGTAGTAACCTTCTCATTTGAACATGAGAACCACAATATTTATTCATCAGTGATGTCGATAAAAGGTTTAATATTTATTGATGAACTAGAGGTTGAACTCATGACAGAGTACCAACAATAGAACATACAGACAATCAAATAACTATTGTCATGATATCATGTTGAAGAGGAAGTACCAGATGAAGATGACCCATGCAACATTCAGATTACAAAAATTGAAGGAGAAAGAGATGTGGAAGGTCCATATCTAGAATCAGAAATATTTGTTGCACCAATCATGAAGGTTAAGAAAGTCAACATTGGGACAACTGATAACCCTAAAATGGAAAGTATTGGAGACTATTGAGATGGACAAAAAGTAGAAAGAATAGCAGAGTTACTGAGCGAATAAAGTGACATGTTCCCAATGACCTTTATAGAGATTAAAGGATTAAAAGAAGAGATAGGAGAGATAAATATACCTCTCAAACTTGAGGCAAGACTTGTCAGACAATGACCTTATAGACTAAATCCATTGTATAAGAAGAAAGTGAAGGCAAAGCTTGATAGAATGTTGGAAGTTGGTATCATAGAAACAATAGAGAAATCTGAATGGATAAGACCTATGGTAGTGCAAGAAAAGAAACAAGGGGGGATAGGGATCTGTGTAGATTTGAGAAAATTGAATGATGATTTCTTACATGACCCTTTTCCCACGCCATTCATAGATGAGGTATTAGAGAATGTGGGAGGCCATGAAGCATGCTCATTTACAGATGGATTTTCAGGTTACCATTAGATCAAGATAGCTCCAGAAGACAGGTATATGAATACTTTTTCCACAGAATGGGGATCCTACCAGTACATAGTCATGCCTTTTGGGCTAAAGAATGAACAAGACATTTTTTCAAGAGTAGTCATAGCTACCTTTAAATAATTCATACATCAATTTTTAGAAGTATATCTGGATGAATGGACTGTATATAGTATTTTAAAGGACTGTGTAGAAGTGTTAAGGATAATGTTGGAAAGGTGCAGACAGTGTCAAATATCATCGAATATCAAGAATTTCATTTTTGGAACACCTTTTGGGATACTGTTGGGACATATAGTCTATAAACAAGGGTTACTGGTGGATCCTACCAAGATTGGAGTCATTGTCAATTTACCACCACCAAAATCAGTGCACTAGTTGAGAGAAACACTAGGACATACAAGATACTACAAGAAATTTATTAAGGGGTATGCATAGATTACTATTCCAATGGAAAAAATATTAAAGAAGGATATTAGATTTTAGTGGAATGAGGATTGTCAACAAGGGTTAGACACCTTAAAGGAAAAAATGGTCACAACACCTATCCTAGTATTTCTAGTCTGGGAAAATACATTTCATGTGCATGTAGATGCATCAACCATCTCACTAAGACAAATTTTGGTGTTGCCAGGAGTAGGGGAATTAGACCATCCTATAGCCTTTGCAAGCATAAAATTGTCAGAATCGGAGAAGAATTACAACACCAGAGAAAAGAGAAGGCCTAGCCATGGTATATGAACTTCAGAAGTTCAGGGAATATTTTTTGGGTAAACACTTTAAGAGGTTCACAGATCATTTTGACCTAAAATATTTAGTCAACAAACCAGTGTTGCGGAGGAGGATCTGTAGATGGCTATTGTTATTTCAAGAATTTGATTTTGAAGTGATATTCAAACCAAGGAAGATGAATAGAGGACCTGATCAGCTATCAATGGTAACTAATGGAGACGAACCTACCAACTTGGAAGACAACTTCCCTGATGTGCAGTTGTTTTCAGTACAAGTATATGATGAATACTTTGCTGATATTATTGAATACTTAAGTACATGGATTATGCTAGAAGAATTTAGCACTGTGCAGAAGAAAAATCTGGTAGTCAGAGATGCAGACTATCAACTGATTGTAGGAAACTTATATAAGATGGGTGCAAACGACATTTTGAGAAGGTGTGTGTTAGAACATGAAAGGCTTAGAATTTTGGCAGAAGATCATGAGGGAATAGATGGAGGACATTATGTAGGAAAAGCTACCACACATAAGGTATTGCACACAGGATTATGGTGGCCAACAATTCATAAATATTCCAAGGAATATTGTCTGACATGTGATGTTTGTCAAAGGGTTGGAAAACCCAACAAAAGGGATGAGATGCTCTAGAGACCAAAAGTAACTTTTTAGGTATTTGAAAAATGGGAAATAGACTTTTTTGGACCAATCAACCTACCAACGAGAAGGTTAGGAGCTATATATATCATCACTATGATATAATACTTAGCAATATGGGAAGAAACAACACCAATCAAAGACTACATCACAGAAACAACAACACACTTCTTGTTTGAGAAAGTGATCACCATATTTGTATGTCCAAGAATTTTGATGAGTGACCAAGGTACTCACTTTATCAACGCTACTATCATGGCTATGGAGGAGGAGTTTGAAGTCTATCACCATAATATTACACCATCCCATCCTCAGAAAAATGGAATAGTATAAGATTTCAATAAGATCTTGGAGAATTCTCTAACAAAGATTTGCAATGTCAACATAGATGATTTGGACTTGAAAATTCCAAAAATACCATGGGCATACAGGACCAGCTGTAAGAATTTGACAGGACAGACACCATTCATATTGGTGTATGGGAAGGAAGTAGTAGTACCATTAGAATTCCTAGTACCCAGTCAACACGTAGCAACAATTACCAACATGACAGAAAGAGGCATAGTAAAGGAGAGGTTAAAAAAACTAATGTTGATGGAAGAGGATAGGATTCTAGCAGGATTTCATCAGGAAGTACAGAATGCCAGAGACAAATCCTGACATGACAGACATATCAAGAGGAAGATATTCAAGGAAGGAGACCTAGTCTTTCTCTATGATAGTAAATGTTTTCAACATCCTGGTAAGTTTAGAATGCATTGGGTAGGGCCCTATGAAGTAAAGAGTATCACAGATGGGGGATCTATGCAACTAAAAGATCTGGAAGGAACAAAACTGAAAGGAATTATCAACGAGAGCCAACTGAAACTGTATAGGGACAGTCGACCTCCTAACACTTAAAAGTTACATTGTCGTAAGAAAGAATGTACATAGTGTACTATAGTAGAAGATATGACAGAAAAATGATAAAAATAAATAAAAAGGAGAAAAAGAAGGAAAAAAAATAAAAAAATAGAAAAGAAAGAAAATACAAAATCATTGGAAAAAGTTGCGCATGGTAATTACCACGAAAAAAATCAAAAGACAGCGTGCAGTAAAAATTGAAGTCGACACAAATGAACACAAAAGGTGAAAAGTGAATATGACCGTGTCTATAAAAGGAGGAAATCACATAGTTATTCAACACTTAGCGAATTTGGAGCTCTGAGAGAGAAAAATAATGCGTTCCCTAATTATTTATTTACGAAGGATAAAACTAGGTTTTGAAAGTTAGAAAGTATGACTCCACCCAAGTTTTCCACAACATGATAGTTTTTCTGGATTAATTGGTAGGGAAAAGGGTCAAGGAGAGAATGCAAAAACCTGAGCATATGGTTGAGCTAGAGGATGTTACCACATCGTACCAAGAATATGATAGCATGATGAAGGTCGAGGAAGAAATTCCCACATCGTAGAAAGGAGAAATAGGGCAAAGCTTTGTGTCTTAAAATAAAATTTCAAACCCTAACCCTAAGATGCTTGCAAAGCCCAACAAAATAATGGGATCGCGACACTCCCAAGAACGCGAAGAGGTGTTGGTGGAGGACATCACTGACGGACCATATTCAGGAGGGGAGGAAGAAGAAATGAAAGCAGCAAAGGAAGGAACATCTGTTGTGGGCCAGAAAATAAAAACACCAAACTCCTTGGAGACTACCCTCTCTTTTCTCCCAGACATAGTCATCTCTTTCGATGACATGCTGGGAAAGGTACCCAAGATGAGGTATGTTGACCATGACRTGTGCGATGTGACTAAGTTTCCRGAGTTTTTTGAGGAGAAAAACGTGATAAACATGGGAGAAATTGGACCCCTAGGTCAACCTGTGTTGGATCCCACCCAATGGATCATGGGGCTGTACAATTAAGGAATTATGAATCTCTTAGACATACCACATTTTGGGAACARAAATAATGTTGGCCTATGTTTCAAATGGCTAGTCATCTGCTTCCATGGAGATATCCTATGGATGGATAGAACAATGAAGATCAACATGGAATTGATTCCTAAGATCACATGACTCCCCACAGTCGACACRCAACCTAAAGAATACTTAGAGAAAAAAACGTGCGAGAAGGAACTGGCAGAACAAGTTAAAGAACAATTTTATACTACTCAAGGAAACATAGGAATTGTCATCAAAGACATTAATGAAAATGCGACAAGGTTCACCAAAAAACTAATGGCACATAAATTTTTGAGGAAATGTCACAGAGAGGAAGTGCCAGCAGGCATCATTGCAGTGGCAGAGTAGTGCACGAAGGGAATTATGTTCAACTGGGCGCCCTACCTGCTGAACCAATACTTAATTGATTGTTGTAATGCGCAAGACAATGGAACTGAGTTCCATTACTCATGGCTTATAATATTGATAGCCTTGGCAGGGTGGTAGGTGTTAGCGATAAAAAATGATTTCCAAATCATTAAGACATCATATGACAAGATAGTCATTAGAGAGAAGATTTATTTTTAAATCTTATGTCATGAAGTCTTAAAGACAGGTTTAAAACTATATCATTCCAACACATAAATCAAATTGCATTTCAAAATAGACCAAAAAATGACTTTTAGATTTCGATGGCTAAGTGGTAAAATTACAGGGTTGTGAGCTGCCGAAATTCAGGGCTTTTGACAACTAAATCAGATTTTCAAGGGGAAATGAGTTGTCGAAAGCACATAAAAGTTTGTTTTTATTGTGTTGAGTCATCATTTTCAAATGATTATTATGAGCGACTGGAGAATCATTTTACGAAACGGGTGGAGGATTTTGTTAATAACACATCAAATAACAATAACCTCTCTCAATTTTCCTACATGTGTCATAGATTGGGAGAATCGAATTCATCTCTGAGCCCTAATTTTTATATATCTGAATTTCCCTGTTTGATACATGTTTTTGAAATGCAGATCTCGGACAAATAAAAAAAATATCAAAGAAATGAGAGAAATTTTTGCTCAAAACAAACCAATATACAAAATCCCCTTTCATTTTGTACACAATTATTTTTATTTGAGAGATATAGGTGAATATTTAAGAAGCATATTTCCAGAAATGTTTGTCTTTTCCATCCACCTCACAAATTCAAATTTGACATAGGAAAAGAGGTTATCAGATCCGTCTTTTGAAGATCTTGAAACTGATTTGTAAATATTATTTAAAGCCCATAGAGACACAATTCAGGGTGGTTCGAGTCTAGATACTAGACCATGCTGTTTTTTGTATTGAGACTTTTATTATAATACAGATCACAAGTTCCTTTCACTGTTAATGTCAGATTGTCATCTTCTCCCTTTTCCTATGTTTTGAATGATTATTGTTATCTAAATTTGTCTAGTTGAAAATGACTCTCATTTCATTTCTCAACTCATAAACATTGATTTAACAAGAAATATGTGCTATTTTTATTCATCCCATCACATATGTGTTCTGGTTGATAGATATAGACTTTCTCCACCCACCAGTTCAATTACTTATTTGATTATTGACTTTTGAAAGCAATGTCTCATCTGGTTATATTACTAAGTGTATTAAGTGTGAACCAGACATTTATGTATCCCATTTGATCCAACACACATAGAAAACCAAAAAATTTCAATTTCTCAACCTTCTTCAAGCTACAACCTAAGAAGGACTCCTGGAGTGATAACAAATTGGCATCGTTGTCGGGGAGAGAAAGTTGAAGCAAGCTTCCCTGGGAGATGAAAAGATCCAGATTTCATGATAGATAAGGTCTGGACATATTTTTGGTTGTAATCATCTATCTGGAGACTCCACGAAGGACAGATTCAGTGGTGAATCCATTGTTCTGAAATTTGTTGGTGACTCCACTGGTATGAAATGAACAAGAGCTATGCATTTTGCAATTTCTTAATTATTTATGGTTACCCTCATCTAGTACCTAGTAGAGATGAATGAGAAAAAGTCTTCCTAGATTATTGACGCGACCGCACCCTCGGGCACGTCCGCTCTCATAAAATCTTCTTCTTCTCAGCTCGAAGAAAACCAAGGTTCTTCTATTTCCCTATTGGGAAATATACACCCCACAGATTCTCTTATACATGATCCCCCTTTCTTTACTTATCAAAGGATCAGAACTCGCGGCTTCACAAGTTCACTGTCAATCACTAGGCTCTCGAATCCCCAAGACCCGATGGTCATTCAACGCTAACTTTATCTTACCTTGTCGGGACTTCTCTTACCGCGGTTTTTCTACTCGCGATATCGAGGACTTTGATTTACTGACTCCCGATACTCGATGCAACGAAACTCTGATGCATTGCGAGTTGTCACCTCAACTCCCATTAATTCTATCGGGATATCAGACTTTACGGGATTGCAAATGCTGATGTCGATGGATTCGGGACTTGCCTTTTCCCGATCCCCGATATTACGCCACCTATCTTCCACTAGCTCCTACAGCTCCACACTAGTTATGTCACCGTCGGGACATCGCAGATCGCGATTCCAAATGGAAAGATTTCTCTGTTCTCGAAACCCCTGATTCTCCGAACCCCGACTTCCTTGGTTCTCCTGACACGCGTCCACAACAATGAATGGCTCTGGACTCGTCGGGATATCGCGAATCACGATATCACAATTCTCATTGCAACAACTTGGAGCTTCGACTCGCGAATCCCCGATACACGATATAACGTGTAGATCTGACGATCCTTATGACTCAGGATCGACGAATCTGCCCCTCCTGAGCTTTAAACCTTCGAACGTTCTTGCCGTAACTTCCTTTCACCTCCGCAAGATCCAACGGCCCTCGAAACTTCACGAAATATCCTTAGAGGATTTCGACCGTCTGTCCTTCCCTTGACGATTCTGTGAACCGACTGCGTTCCTCTCCACTAAACTCGTCCACTTGCTCACAGACTTGAAGCTTCTTCCTGATCTTCAAAGCACAACTTCGACTACTGTCTTTCAACAACTTTGAGGCCTTATCACTCCTGATTTTTTCTTCACGACCCTCAATTCTTCTTCGAAACCTCTTGCACGCACTCCTTGCGGCAACACTTCAACCTCACTGAGTGTTGAAGTTCCTCGACTCTGCGGACACCTGTAGGAGCAGTATTTCAGTTCCTTACTCAGGTTCACAACCCTGATACCTTTCCTTGGCCTACGCACTCCTTGCACGGCTCTTGTGCCCAACTGCACTTTCAAGGAAATGAGAATAAAATCTATCTCTAATTGGACCCTTCTGTCAACGCACTCCTTGCAGACAATTCAACTCCACTCCTTGCAGGAATCCTCTGGCTCAATTAGAGAAACAATTGAAACTCATTCACTCTTCCTTTCAGACTTCAATTCCACCATGAAATCACATACACATTATATAAAAGCAAATGTATGATAGGAAGCAAACATTCATGAGCATAACATCAATACACAGAGAAACAACACAAACCATGAATTTGAATCAAAGCTTTCGTCAATTAATTCAAATACCTGTACATGGGTGTTTTTCATACAATCCTCTTCATGCTCTTCTCTTCCTGCTTCTGAATTGATAATTTTACAATGATACAATGAGGGTGTCTATATCCGTTTTCCCTCTTGGACTCTAAAGCTATCAAATCTAGAATTAAATTCCTATCTACCAGCATTAACTATATTAAATGTCGACTATCTACCTAAGGACGAGAGCTATCCACTCAAGGTCCATTACAATGTACAAGTGCGCTTCTTCATAAATGACTTCATTAAATATCTGTGCAACAATTTCCAAGGCAATTTCAAAATTTGCGCTGGCTTATCTAGCTGGCTTATCTAGCTGTCTTTCGCTTCCACGCTGGCTCACTTGATGTGCTGGTGAGGCTCCTACATCATACTCCCTCACTTGAAACATTTCATGGGCTCCTGTCCATGAGCTCCTGTACGGTCTGTCCATGCCTCTATATCTCTGCTTCGTTCTCCCAGCTGGCATCTTCAACTGGATGATTCTTCCACTTGACCAGATACTCAAAGTGTTCTTTCCTCCTGGTCTTCTTACCCACTCTTTTGTCTAGTATGCACTCCATCTGTGGCTTTTCTGCAACTGGCAATTGTTTCATCCACTGGATCACTAGCCGCTCAGTTCCAGTCTCTGCTTCTCCAGCCCTGTATGGGTATAAATCTGCAATATTGAATATCAGAGATATTCTGATCCCATCTGGTAACTCGATCTCATAATCATTTTCCCCGAATTTTCTCAAGACCTTACATGGCCCAATTTTCTTCATTTTTAACTTGTTGTATGTTCCCCTTGGGAACCTTTCCTTCCTCAAATGTGCCAGAAATATATCACCAACTTCAAACTGAAGTTGTCTCCGATGCTGATCTGCTCTGTGCTTATATTCCTGGCTCGATTTCAGCAACCGCTCCTTCACCCTGCAGTGAAGTTCCTTCATTGCCTCAACGAATTATTCTGCACTAGCGCTGCTAGTAGCAGTCTGTTCTAAATTCCTCACTTCAAAAACTCCTCTCGGTTGCATCCCATAGACAATCTAAAATGGACTTTAGCCTATTCTCCTATTCACTGAGTCGTTGTATGAAAACTCTGCATGTGGCAATATGTGGTCCCAACTACTGTGGTGCTCAGTCACCAAGCTTCTCAGCAAGTCTCCCAGACTTCTATTCACCACTTATGTTTGCCCATCTATCTGAGGATGATAAGCAGAACTAAACGCTAATTTAGTTCCTAGATTCTTCCATAAGGTC
>SNQJ01S0156487.1:29476-42090 GCA_010110895.2 Picea sitchensis | reverse complement strand
GGACCTAATATTGTTTGATGTAAATATGACTCATTATTGTTTTTTCATGGTTGATAAGAAGTAAATATGGATGAACTCCAAAGTGGTCCCCTTATGGTGAAATCCCTCATAGGAAGACGCTTTGTGGAGTAAGAGAACCTATACTTAATTATGGAATAATGAGATGAAGGATAGTGAATTTTCCAGGGAAACTATCCTAGATGGATAGTGCTTGTTATTCCATTTCCGATGGTATGTGGAACATCACATAACTCCTCACGGTTAGAGAGTTATGGCCATGAGAAGTTGGAGACCCCGGGTTTGGGTAATGGATCGAAGTTTGTTTGATGGGTAATGATATGAGTTATGATATATTTTCAGATAATACTATTCTATATGGATATTAAATTTCATGCCATTTCTGGTGGTATGTGTAAATTCACATAACTCCTCACGGTTTATGAGTTATGGCCTTACGAAGTTGCAGGACCCTCATATGTCATATAGAAGCCCCAAAAGGTCAAAGTAGTCAAAGTGGCTTAAGAGATTTTTAAATGATAAATAATAAAGTGAAGTGATGAGTGTATTATAATTCAAATTGAATACAAAATAAATTATTTCAATAATAATTTTAATGGAGAAATTAGAAGTGGGTTAAACCTAAAATAAGGAAAGTCGGCCAAGTGACCTAGAATATGTTTTTAAGGAAGCTACTTGGAGAGTATATATAAGAGTCAAGGCTCTCTCATTCAACACACACTTGAGAATATTGAATATATATAGGTGTCTGAGGTAACCAAGGATATCTAAACTAGAATTCTGAGTGAAGGTGAAGAAAATAAGGCCAAAATGCAAGGAATGATAAATTCTTTTGATGGTGCTTTCTAAGGTATGTTATTTAAAGGTCATCTCACTATTTTCGCTATAACATTTTTTCTATAATGATTCAGATAGTGAAATTGTTGTTCCATTGAAAAAACATATCCACGTATCTGTGGTAAAAAAATCAGCTTGTGGGTCGTTTCATTTTGGGAGTTACACTCCGTGGAAAATAGGGTTTGTGGCTAGTCCTGAAACTAGTCAAAAACCGGTGTTTCAGGTAAAAACGTCGTAACTTCTTCATAACAGATCCAAATTAAGTGAGACAAAATGTGTTGGTTAGGGTACCGTCTCTAGTATTCTATGTAATATTTTCATATTAATTCATAAAATATTCCGTGTGGTACAAGTTGATTACAGGTTGAGGTACAGGTTGGTGCATGGTTGATGCACTTGTTTATGGTACAGGTTGATTACAGGTTGAGGTACAGTTTGATGCATGGTTCAGATTTATTGGTACATATTTATAGCGGTATATCTAACAGTGATAGTGTGAAAGTGGTTCCATCATTCTACTTCCACTTCAGGGTGGCAGGATGAGACAAGGACAGGTGGTTGTAGCCACCTTCCTGTTGTAGCCGGAGAACACAGCGGGTTGTAGCCTCCTTCTGGTTGTAGCCAGAGAATTGGGGAGTTGGATCTTCCCTCAAGTTGTATCCTGAGAAACTAGGGGGTTGGAGCATCCTTCCGGTTGTAGTTGGAAAACAAAGGAGGTTGGTGCTTCCAATGAATGTAATTCTTCAAGACATATAATAAAAAACATTCCGTGGTTTTCTCCTGATTTGGGTTTCCACGTAAAACACTGGTGTATTGTGTATGTATCTGATTTCTTATTTCTTACTGCTCACTATTGGATAATAATTCTACATTGATATAACAATTGAAGAAAAAGGATTATAATTACGCTATTATTGATTCACCCCCCCTCTTAGTAATCCAACACATCAAACCCCCCTAACCCCAACCAAATGCTCCAGGATGCTATGCAATTTGACAAGTTTAGGTTTGGAGAGGGTCTCACAATGTCCTATATTGCTAATCCCCCTCAAGTCTAGGTATTTTCCCGGGTGGAGTCTAAACCAATTCATGCAAGTGTGTGAGGTGGCATGGGGTAAACCTTTGGGCATGGGGTGCATGTGATAACATGGAAATGTAGAGTCTTACCTGTGGGTTCCTTTGTGGAGGGTGAGGTGAACTTTGTCATGAATGCAATTGTTTCCTATCCCATTCATTGTCATTATTCTTAGCTTTCTTTCTTTTGATATTTTCTTTTGTGCTAAAAGGGAATAGTTGAGGGCCACTGTCCTAGCTTGGTGACCATAGGTGACATTTTCATCCAGAAAACATTTCATGGAAATGAGAAGGAGGGCTCGTGATGAGATCTCCTTTCTCTTGGCTATGTAATCAAGAGCCACTACCCTGACTTGGTGATCAAATAGGTGGTAATGTCATACTGCTACATGTTCATGGTCACAATGTTGAATTTTAATGCTTAGCTCAAGAACATGTATTTTATTTCAATTTAGTATGAACTTGAACCATAAACAATGCAACAATACAATATACAATAGTTGCAGTAACCAATATCACAAGAAGAATAACCATGCACAATAACACAAGAAGTTATCCTGGAAAACCCCTTCTCAATCAAGGAAAAACCCAACAATCCTTTGCTATATAGTCAAGAGAAGATCACCCTTTCACCACAAACTCTAGTGCACACAAGAGGGTGCTCTATGAACAAGAAATATTGTGCCTAAGATAAGTGCACACTTCATCCCTACAAGAAGGCATTGAGATAATGAAACAAGTGTGAGTGAGTGATCCAGAATGGGGATATAACTCTCTTATTTATGCATGACCTAGCACATCAAATGGATGTGTCTATTGGAAAAATAGGGCTGACTTCTATAACTCAACAATATAATTAATATTTACACAATATTAATTATCTTTACATGGTGTGGCAAACTTGTACCCTTTGCAATACAAATTAGGGTTTTACCAAAGTCTTACTCTTTGAAAATATAGCAAGGGATCTCACACATCAGTGATCAACCACTAGGGACACGTCCACCTGTGCTCAACCACATGGACTTCAATCTCAAAATATCAGATCTACTAAGTCCATAGGAGTACTATATGGAGAGCCATCTCAAGGAAAATCAACTAAGTCCATAGGAGTCTGACATGAGACCATCTCAAGTCATTTCAACTCAGTCTAGAGGATCACGACAAGAGACTTCACATGTCATCTCAACTCAGTCCAGAGGAGTATGACTCACCCATCACATGGGCGTTCTCACAGATCGTCTCAACTCATTCTAGAGGAGAACAACCTGGAGAATGTCTCATGAAGCTGTAATCATCAACAGTCCCTCTTAGGTAGGGAGGCATTCTCTACCAATCCAAGTTTCTCACGAAAGTACTTGAACTTCATCTTGGAAAGTGGTTTGGTGAATACATTTGCAACTTTCTTGTGTGTAGAAAGGTATTGCACGTGTACTTATTTCCTCTACACCATATCTATGATGTAATGGTATTTGATCTTGATGTGTTTCGATTTATCATGAAACACATGATTCACGAAGAGCTTCACACAGCTCTGGTTATCGCAATGGATAATGGTGGAGTACATCTCATGTCAAAATAAGTTTGCAAGGATATTGTGAAGCCACATTGCTTCACAGACTAACACAAATAATGCAATGTACTCTGCTTCTGTGTTACTCAAAGCCACATAAGTCTGTTTCATGTTGCACCAGAAAACCATGACAGATCTCAAAGTAAAACAACAACCAGAGGTTCTCTTCTGGTCCACTGCGATCCCTAGCCAATTTGCATCGACATATCCCTGCAATCTCATGTCTACACCAGAGGCATATCTCATTCCATAATTAACTGTGCCTCGTAATTATCTCAGCACAAACTTCACTGCTATCCAGTGTGTATGTCTCAACTGACTCTTAAACTGACTGAGTACACTCACTACATAGAATATATCAGGCCTGGTGTTAAATAGATTCATCAATGATCCAATCACTTGTCTGCAAATATGTGGATCAACCTCTCTTGAATCAGAATAAGCCTCATTCATTTTATTCAAATTCATAACCATAGGTGTAGGCATGGATATGCAGTCTGTCATCCTGAATTTATTCAATATCTCCACTGGGTATTTCCCCTGACTCAAGAGAATCTCATCGGTCCTCTGCCATACTTCTAGTCCCAAGAAGTAGTGCATCATACCAAGGTCCTTCATCTCGAATTTAGAAGCCAGTGCACGCTTGCATTCAATAATAAGGCTTTCTGAACCGGTGAGGAATAAGTCATCAACATATAGTACCAAAATTAGACACTTGTCACCAACAATATTGTAGTATAGGTTTGGATAAACAACACTCTTGCTAAAGCCCAAACTCATCAAGTATCCATCAATTTTCTCATACCATGCTCTAGGTGCCTGCTTTAGTCCATACAAGGCTTTATTCAACCTGCAGACATGAGACTCCTTCTCATGTATCACACATCCATCTGGCTGCTCAATGTAAACTTCTTCCTTAATCTCACCATTGAGAAAGGTTGTCTTCACATCCATATGATGTAGTCTCCAACCCATGGACGTTGCAAGGGAAATAATTGTACAGATGGAAGTGTATTGGGAAACAGGAGCAAATTTCCCCTCATAATCTATTCCCTCCACTTGAGAGAATCCTCTAGCCAAAAATATTGCTTTGTACTTCTTGACACTTCCATTAGCTGCATGTTTGATCTTATAGATCCACTTGGAAGTCACTATAGACTTCTCTTTTGGTCTCAGAACAATATCCCACACATAATTCTTCATGATGGATTGATACTCTTCAATCATGGCATCTTGCCAAACCTGTTGACCTGTTTCTTCTCCATGACAAGAAGGCTCGATATCAATGATGTGGCTCATAGATGAAACATAGCTCGAAAATATCTATGGTAACTTTATCTCTTTGAATGTACCACGAGGAGTTGCATTTCCCTCTGCCTCTTGCAGAGCTTGTCGAGCCCATGCAAGCCTCTTTTGGCCTACTGCAATGTCTCTGGGAACATCAAGTGGAGCTACGAGATCGAATGTATCTGTAACTATATCCCTCTGAAATGATGAAAGGGGATAATGTATTGTCTCTTCCTTCTTCTCACTATCAATATCCATATGATGTTCTATGGATCTTCGGAAGGCTATCTCTTCCTCAAATGTGACATCTCTACTAACCTCGATTTGTCTCTAACCAGGGATGTAGATCCAGTATGCCTTTGAAGATTCATTGTACCCCACACATGTATCCTTTCTTCCTGAAGGCTCTAGCTTGGTCCTCTTTTCCTTATGTACATGAAAGTATATTGGACACCCAAATATCTTGAAGTGTCCAACCTCAGGATTCACTCCGGTGAAGGATTCTTTAGGATTCATATTCTTCATAATCTTATGAGGACTCCTATTCTGAACATACATCGCTGCCATGGATGCCTCTACCCATAGAATCATAGGTATATTATGATAATGTATCATTGCTTTGGTTTCCTCAACAATGGATTTGTTCTTCCTCTCTGCAACCCCATTCTCCATAGGGTTATAAGGAACTGTGTACTCCCTCTTGATCCCTGCCTCAATACATAAATAACTGAAATCCTTGAAGGTGTACTCTCCATTATTTGATCTCAACACCTTGATCTTCCTCCCAGTTAGGTTCTCAACCTGAGCTTTAAAATCTTGGAATCTCGCAAGGACTCCATCCTTGGTCTCCAAGAAGTAAATCCACATCTTCTGAGAGTGATCATCAATGAAGAGCACATAGTACAAATATTTGTTCAAGGAATCAACAGTCATGGGTTCACAAACATATGTATGTATCAAGTCCAATATCCCCTTGGATCTACTGTCACTACTAAAAAAGGACCCCTTGATATTATTTCCAAGAGCACAACCTCTGCAAACGCCATCATTCTTGATATGTATCTCTGGAAGGCCTATCACCATCTTCCACAGAGTGGGAAGGGATCTATAATGTAAATGAGCAAGTCTCCTATGCCATAGCTCAATCAAGATTATAATATCATGTAACAAGTCCTAGACTGGTCGGACAATCAATCTGTACAAACTATTTTCTCGAACACCAATCACCCAAGAATAATCCATGTGTGAGTTCTTGTGCCATTCAAGAAATTTTACTTCAAATAAGGTAACCTTGTATCCTTTATCCTCTAAGGAAGAAACAAATACAAGGTTCATTTACATTATAGGTACATATAGTACCTCACTTAATTGAAGAGATATGTCAGAATATAGTTGGAAAGAATAAGTTCCAACTCCCTTCATAGTATATTTGGAATTATCACCAAGTGCAACATGCATATGAGACTCTTTATCTACAAGGTTTGTAATATTTTCTCTATATCCAGTCATGTGTTTGGAAGCACCACTTCCAATCAACCAAATATCACTATTAGTAGGAATGGTACCTCAGAGTGTTGAAATGAAGAAGAATGCTTCATCTTTTATGTCTTCATATCTCTGAGATGGTTTTGAATTGACATCTGTAGTGGATTCATGTTGACTTCCTTTCTTCATAGTAGGAAAATTTATCACAATGTGTCCATACTTGTCACATATGAAACATTGAATCCTTGAAATGTATTTTTTGTGTTCATGACCTAGAGCTACTGAAGTTTTCTTGTATTTGAATTCTTTGCCGAAACTTCTTCTATTTATTTTGCCTCTATTTGTATGAGAAGCAAGGGATTGATTTTCATCATGATGAGAGTCTTTCACACCTATGGCTATAAGTATGATTTCTTCTTGAGTGCAGTCTTCCCATAGACGATCAAACTGAGGTAAGTCTGCTCTTCCACTGATACTTTGAATGAATGGTTCCCAATATCTTAGAAGAAAATTGAGAGTAATCATGAAACGTTCTCTATCTGCGATGGTTTCTCCAATGGCACCTAATTGATCTATGATATCTGAAATATCCACGAAGAAGGTAACAATGGTGCCAACTTTCGTCATTTTAAGATTTTGAAGTTGGTGTTTCAATGTGAGAGATTTGTTAGTGCTGTTTCTCTCAAACATCATATTCAGTGCATCATACATTTTATAAGTTGCGTTCAAGGTAGAGATGTGAGGTAGTAGATGATCTCTTGCTGAATAGATGATTATCTTCCTATCTTTGACATTGTCTGCTTTCCATTCAACCTTCTCTTCATCAGTTATTGTTGCTGGTAGAGTATTTTCTATCAATCTCAATAGGTCATCCTCTTATAGAGTGTTGTGTAATATTGAATTCCAAGAGATGAATTTGCTTGTTCCATTAAGCCTATCTTCCACCAAAGTTTTGTTCCTCATGGCTTGCAGATTCTTCGCAAACCCTAACGACTAGGCTAGAAACCCTAGTGTTTTTCAAGAGGTCTCTGGGGGGTTTGTTGGACTTATGAATGCCAACAAGAAACCATAGAGAGTTAAAGGAACCTCAACAAGCTACAAAAATACTCCAACGATCTATAGAAACCCTAAAACCAAAATTCTGCAGAAACCCTAGAAACCCTAGGGCCGAAAATCAAAACTTCTTTGATTTTTGATCTGAGAGTTGTAGGTGATGTGTTCGACTAGGCCATACCTTCTTGTGAAAAAATTAGGCCCAACATTCAAGTGGAAATTGCTAAAAATAGCTTGACAAGGAAAATGGAAGGGGTCATTTTTGCAGTTGCAACAATTAGGTGACGACTAACTTGGAATAGCTTGTGCAATGGCTCTTTAGGAACACTGCCCTAAAACCATGTTGAATTTTAATGCTTAGCTAAAGCACATGTAGTTTATTTCAATTTAACATGAACTTGAACCATAAACAATGCAACAATACAATATACAATAGCTGCAGTAAACAAGATCACAAGAAGAATAACCATGCACAAGAACACAAGAAGTTATCCTGGGAAAGCCCTTCTCAGTCAAGGGAAAAATCCAAAAATCCTTTGCTATAGAGTCAAGATAAGATCACCCTTTCACCACAAACCCTAGTGCACACAAGAGGGTGTGCACTTCAGTCTTACAAGTAGTCATTAAGATAAAAAAACAAGTGTGAGTGAGTGATCCACAATGGGGATCTAACTCTCTTATTTATACATGACCTAACACATCAAATGGATGTGCCTATTGGCACAATAGGGATGACTTCTATAACTCAATAATATAATTAATCTTTACACAATATTAATTATCTTTACATGGTGGGGCCGACTTGTACCCTTTACAATACAAATTAGGGTTTTACCAAAGTCTTACTCTTTGACAATATAGCAAAGGTTCTCACACATCCTCTAGTGCTCATCCACTAGGGACATGTCCACCTGTGCTCAACCACAAGGAAATCACTCTCAATAGATCAACTCAACTAAGTCCATAGGAGTACTATATGGAGAGACATCTCAAGTCAACTCAACTAAGTCCATAGGAGTCTGACAAGAGACCATCTCAAGTCATCTCAACTTAGTCAAGAGGAGAATGAAAAGAGACCTCACATTTCATATCAACTCAGTCCAAAGGAGTATTACTCACCCATCACATGGGCATTCTCACAAATCGTCTCAACTCAGTCCATAGGAGAACGACCTCGAGAATACCCACATCTTTTTGAATATTTTGGAAATCTTGTTGATATTATGTAAGTAAGATGCATTAAGGACAATGCATAAATAAGGGGAGGGGATTGTAATACCCCAAGGCCAAGCCCCTGCTGAATTGTAATGATGTTTATAGGATGATGAGCCAAGTGTTTATAATATGGGAGGCTTATGTGTTTATTAGGACCGAGAGCCTAGTTGCTGAAGGCTAGGGAGCCTGATTTTTTATATGTAAATACTCACATCATTAATATAATTACATCGTTGTGTGTAGACCAACCATGAAGAAAGAGTTATGGGGGACGAAGATCCACTAGGTAGGGAAAGGGATGGGATTGATAGGCTAGGAAAAAGGGCTAATATAAAAGGATTATTTCCAAGGGAATATTATAATATATTTCCTAAAAGTCTAAGGTTTGGGGAAAAAACCCTGTTATCCTAAGTTCCTTTAGGGAGAGGAATGAACTCCAAGTGGAGAGGAACGAGCTCCCAAAAGAACCATGTGTCAACCTGGGTGCATGCAATTTTATGGGGGAAATTCCATCATTGTGGGGGCGCTCTAATCACTATTTCCATCCTTCCCATGCATGCACACACTCATGAGCTGAGCCATTTTCCTCCATTGTTGATCTCTACAATATCTGAAACCTACAAAATCGTGAAGCTAAATCATTTGTCCTGAGCCATATTATGCCCTAGCCATTTTTCCATTGTTACCCATGTTTTTATCTGGAATCATGTGGCTTGCTGTCATTACCAGAACACATACCCGATTTTTCTACTTTGGTTACCCGTTTCATTTAGGAGATGAATAGAAGAAGCAGGTTGTCAGGCCTGTGAGAAACGCTCTTCAGGTGAGAGAGATTGTTGGGGAAGTGATTTCTCTTAGAGGGAGCCAAACAATAGCTACAAATATTTGAGAATTCCTAATCCGGCCTATTGCTGAAGCCCTGGAAGGGAAGTGGAGTAGTCGATGGACTATGGAAAAATGAAGGTGTATATTCCCGGGGTGGGACATGCATATGGGGAATGAGAGTCTGTGAGGGGTGGGCATAAGTAGGCTCCTTGGAGGGAATCCTTCTCATTGCATTGTGCAACTTTCCATAGTTTCAACCTAGCCTAGGAATCCCTTTACCCTGGGCGGAGTTTAGTCCCAGCTCGGGGGTGACCCATTGTTGATAGATTGGAGCAACGTGGTCTAAGGCTAGGAGGTTTGTGGAAGGTATGCACGCAGTTTATGGTTTTCTCATAAAAATATAAGTACCATTTCTATGTTAAATTGTATGATGTGTATCCTATACATGTCTTTAATATTTATAGGAATTCCATGTGTTGTTGCATGTATTTTTTACTATGATTTCCGCATTTAATTGGTGTATTGGTAGACTGAATATTAGCTATTTAAGTTAATATGTATGATTTTCCGTAAAGAGCTCTGTCTTCCATAGGCCAATCGGTCTATGCCTGGGTATGAACATACTGATTATCATAATAGACTGAGAAGTTCTATTTTGTATTTAGTTTTAAGTGGCATTTCCTGGTAGAAGGCTGGGGGTGTTACAAATTGGTATAAGGTTTTGAACAGAGCATTTTGGATGAAGTAGTGGCGTGTCCTAAGATTGTGTGGCCATGGGATGCTACAAATTGGTATGAAATATTGCATTTAATAGATAGGTGGTAGCGATGTCCTCGTCTTGGGCAACTTGGGGATGCTACAAATTGGTATCAGAGCCCATGGTTTCAAAATTGAACCTAGATGGCCCATGAATCTAGAATTTGGAGTCAAAATTCCATAAGGAATTATTGTACAGAGTGCCAGAGCAGCGCTGAGAGAGCTCCTGGGTGGTATTGGAAAGCTCAAGAGGTATAGTGGTTCGATAAAGTTAGTAGATAAAGGAGACCACGACAACTGTGGTATTGGGCTCCAAAGTTTAAATATGGGTCGTTGGATCTGTTCTGAAGAAGACAGACCCCTCAAAACTGTTGGATCTGGTGAAGGTGCATGGAGTTTAAGTGCATAAGTCCTTTGGACTTCTCCCCTCCGACAGTTTTAAAACTATAACAAAGGAAACTGTCGAAGCTCGGAGCTCCAAAGCCCTGGAGCCCCAAAGTCCCGATGTTCAAAACCAATCTGAACCATCCATTTTGAGGGGCATGTGTCCACATATTAAGCAATGTTTAGAATTCAATAGTTTGGGGGTTGTGGGGTGTTCAACAGTGAAATCCTCCAAAGTCCCAAAATCCATAGTGAATTTGGACTGTCTGATATCAGAGACACATGTCAGTGGCTTATCAAGTGTCTCGAACTTTGGAAATTCGGCACTCTAGAGGAAATGGTTTTTGGTTGCGCGAAAGGAAGAGATCCCTGAAGTAACAGAGCGTCAAAGTGATGTGGCATGATGACGTCACCTAGTGTGATGTGGACCTACCCTACATTTTCTATGTGGCACTTGTTTTTGAAATTTTGACAGACCCTTAGTATCGATTGGGATCTGACACGTGTCACTCAACTATGGGGCCATGTGTCACCACCTTGATTGATGACAGCTATACTATGTGGACCTCGGGAGGTTGAGAAGTTTGGGAGTTCGACGTTAGACAGAAAAGTTAAGTACTAATGGGAAATCACCGAAGTCATGAAGCGTTGGATATGATGTGGACCTCTTCGATAGTCGGTAGTTCGATAATTTTGAAAAAGTGTCGATGAGAAGAAATCGCCAAAGTCCCGAAGAGTCAGATATGATGTGGCATGATGATGTCACCTAGGGTGACATGGACCTACCCTAAGTCTGCCACGTGTCACTTGTTTTTGTACCTTTGATAGGCCTTAGGTGCCAATTTTGATTGACACGTTCCACTTAATGATGAGGCCATGTGTCACCCTGTGTTTCTGACACGTAGCACCCCGAGTGTCAGTACTAAGTGAAACCCCCAAAGCTCCAAAGAGCGGAGTAAATCCACACCCTTGATCAGAGAGGAAATGCGGTAGTAGATCCCATAGTCTGGAGACTTAGCACTCCAAAGGATTCAAGGCATAAACAATTGAGGTCGAGGACTTCAAAAGGCTTGAAGGCCATATTCCATCTCGACCGTTGATCATAGAGGACGTGTGGCACCAAGTCCGGAGACTTGGTACTCTGGAGGAATTGAGTTGCAGGTTTTTTTGAGTCAAGAACTCTTGAAGGCTAGAGTTAATCTGGACCATTGATCGGGAGATGACACGTGGATGCAAGAGAGAGAATATTCAGTGAGTCAACACTCTAGGATATTTTTAGATAATTTCTTTGGAAACTATCGAAGCTCGGAGTCTCGGGGCTCCTATCCACTGTAGATCTAAACAAATAATGAGGATTGTCGAGTAGCACATCCTCCAAATATTTAGAGAATTGGAGTTCAGAGGAAATGGATTGTAATGAAGGAAAATCTCTGAAGCCCGAAGTTCCAGAGCCCCAGAGGCCTAAAGAACAGGATAAGATCCTATCTATTAGCGATGGGACACAACCTGTGGTCACATGATATTGGGGGTTGAAGAAAAAGGGCCAAGTGCCCGAAAATTGTTTTTGAAAATAGAGAAGGGCTTAGAGAAGGAGCCCGTGGAATTTTTGATTTACACAGACCTACACCTAATGAAGTAAAGAAGGCTTGTAAACCTGGAGAGAGGATCCAACATGGATCCAAGAGCCAATTCGACTCTGAGATGGAAGAATCCATGTACAAGGATTGCATCCCTGAAAATAAAAATTGTTCAAATTTCCATAACTCAGAATTGAGCATGTAAGTAGGCATTGGAAAGGTATTGAATAGTAGAATATAACTGTTCACCCATAAATTGGATCTGAATAGTCAATTTCTCAGGAAATCAATAGAAAACAAGTCTGATATATTAATGAATTAGAACGATCATGTTTTCATGAAATTAGTGAGAACAATTAGCCTAACAAAGTTCTATTGGCTGCACATTAGGGATGATTTTAAGGATGGAAATTTATTTTAAAATGTAGAAACCTTGGCGAATCTTACTTATCCTTCATATGCCAACTATAAATGTTTGGCGATATTTTTGTAAAAATATTCAAATTTCTAAGGATTTTATATAGTTTTTA
>SNQJ01S0156487.1:0-16501 GCA_010110895.2 Picea sitchensis | reverse complement strand
GGTTATGTAAAAAATGAATTGCAGGAAGAAAGAGTCTTGGAAATGGCAATATTGTAAGCCCATAGGGAAGACCAATTTCTTGTTGAGATAAACTGCTATGGGGAGGAAAAGTCCCATGCTTGTGAATCTATTCCTGTGCAGAATAAATATAAAAATAAATGAGGAAATTGGAAAATCTATGGGTAATAGATTTACATGAAAATCATGAAATTTAGAATTTATGATGATGTCTCATGAATTTCTGTATACTGTGATACAGGTGAGAAGAAAATATCTTTCCAGAAAGGACAGATGAAGGATGTCAAGCTGAAAATCATAAAAAATGGCTACTACTAAGCCATGAGAACCCCATGGTAAGCCATGATCAGCTGGAATATGTTGTGTTGTGGTAACATAAGCCGAAGGGATGCCTTGGCAGAGAAATTATGAGGGACACCTCAACTGTAAGGCTCGATGAAGTCTCTGGAATTACTCATGTGTGATAAATCCTTAGAAAGGAAAGATGGATCACCCAAGGGACTATATAGCAGAGAAGGGGATGCCTAAGCCGGGGCCTAGGGGATCAGTGACCGCAAGGAAAAGGAGAGTTTGATAGTTCTTGTAAACTATTGATTGTGATCATGCACACGATGCGTATGTCCAGGAAAAATAGTGAGCCTAGATAACAGGACATCCATGTGGATACAAATCCACAAACTATGTAGATGAGTATTGTGCTAAGTTGTGAAATGTTTCTAGAATTTTATGCAACAATAAAATGTTTTCACATGAAACTATGATTAATGTTCTTGTTGTCCAAGAATTATTGAAGGCAGGAGAAGGAGGCCAAGAGATTGAAAAGGACCTTTCTGAAGTAGCCCAATGAGAAAGGAATGACAGGTGTTACTGAGAAAGAACACTAAGGATGATGTTCCTTTTAAGGGGGAGGGGATTGTAACACCCATGTTTCCCCCAACTTGTAATTAATCATTAATCATAATCACCATGCTATGGAATGGGAACTATGTAAGTGTATTATTGTCTAAATTGCCAACAACTAACTGTGGGGTGAAGCCTTGAAGTATTGGCCATGATATCACTAGAGGAAAGAATGTGAAAACTATAAGAGAGGGTTCATCATGTTTAATAAACCCAAATTTCCCTTTGATGAGGATAATAAACCTCCTCTGGTTCCCAAGGAAGAATCAATAAATGAAGAAAGGACTGGTGGTTGAATAATCAACCACCCCCATGAATGGAAACATGGTCTAGCCGCAAAATGTTATCCCAAAGTACCATAAGGTCCTGTAGACCCAAACTGACCTGAGTTTCCTTCTGACAAAAGGAACGAGAAAGGTAGGAGAACCCTCCCAAGGAGGGATGTGTGTGCAAGAATGGATAATATATAGAAAGAATAAATGAGAACGTGAGGATATCTCCAACTGAGAATGAGAAAAGGGACACAAGATTGATGCTGAGGAAGCATCTGATAAACCTCATCGAGGCCGTGATAGAGAAATAAAATTTCTAAGAGTTGCAGAGAATGAGACCTGAGCAGAAGGCCGCGAGATTGAAGCCGAGGAAGCTTCTGATAAACCTCACAGAAGTTGCGAAAGAGAAAGGATATTTGAGAATTGGCATAAATTCTCTAGTGATATCATGGTTTGGCACACGGGTGGCCAGAGTACTAAGAATGAATGACACTGAGCCTATGTTTGGGTGGAAAGGAAAACACCCATAGAAAATTAATTGGATGTAACCCGTAATAGAGAAGTATTCTCATATCATGTGTAATTGAACTATAACTGTGAATTAAAGTTGGATATTCTATGAATGTTTCAGGGATGTGCATGTTTGCTTGATGATTAGAATGTATCCTTTTATATTTGCTTGATTGTGTATGTAAGAAAGTAAGGAACTATATGGTTTGTACATGTAAATGATAGAGCCCTGTAGTAGCTCAAGTTTAAGCAGATGAACTGTGACTTCGTCGACCTTGGACATCGTTTCCTATATGCATGTCCACCCTCCCAGCTGTTTTGAGTCTCCTGTGAAAAGGATTCTATTAATATCAGGAAGAATAGTGCAAAGCACGTGCAAGTGCCTAAGTCTTTTAGAACTGATGAAGCTCAGGAAGGATAGTGAGATTTAAGTCTCAAAAAGGAAGATCCTTTCGTTTGAAAGACGAGTGGATGAGATTTGTTTGGGAGGACCCAAGGTCTGTCACGACCATTGGATTTGGAGAAGGAGTGTACGTGTTAAATCCTCGACTCCTTTAGTCTTCACGAGTTTGGCGAAATTTGGTATTTGTTGTAAGGGAGATGGATCCTCTGAAGTGTTGGAGCCTGAAGTTAATCCAGGCCGTAGATCCGAGGATGCCTGAGAAATATCCCAATTATCAGATCTACAATGTAGTCAGCCCTACGTTGACCACTTCTGGAGGACATGGGTGTTGTAACATAAAAACCCCCGAAGGTCAGAGTTATGAAATGATGTGGACCATGGATCTAAGGATCCTTCGAGATCCCTCTCGACCATTCGATCGTGGGGACCCTTGAGAAAAAGTTATGAGCCATAGATCTATGGGGTTACGTGGACACCCTCAGATCGTTAGATATATGTCGAGGTCAGCCAGACATTAACCACTTTGGGACGACAGGGGTGTTGTAATGTTAAAACCCCTGACGGTCAGAGTCGCGAATTAATGAGGACTGTTGATCCTTAGATCCTTCTGGAGACCTCTCAATCGTCGATAAAAATGGGATGTGTGGTGCTAGATCCTTTAGTCCAGAGACTGGGCACTCGGAGGGATTTGAGGTGTGGTGTGTCAATAAGATTTGAACCCTTAAGTGACGAGAGTCGTCGACCCAAGGAAACTTCGGGACTTTCCCTCACCATCAGATCTAGGTTGTGGTCAACCCGACATTGACCAACCCTGGGAGAAAAGAGGAGTTTGCATCGCAAAACTCCTGAACACCGAATTCACGAAGTAACAAGAGCTGTATATTTATGAATCTACATGGCCAGATCTCGATCATGAGATCTGAGGGATGTTATAAGGCTGTCAGTCTGGTGTGAGATGGCTAGTCGATGTCACCATGGTGACATGGACCCACGATCGATGTGCGACATGTCACTTTGATTTTTGTTTGTCATAGACCCTATATGCCTGTTGGAACATGACACATGTCACACCTTGATGAGGTCATGAGACACCCCTGGCCCTTCTATGTGTCATCCCCTAGTATATGCCTGTGTAGAAAAAGTGGTTGGTGAAGTGACCAGAACTCTGGGAGTCTGGGACTTCGGCACTCTAGAGGATTTTTGGTGCAGTATTTTAGAGAGACTGAAAGGCTCGAAGGCCGGAGCCACATGGAAAGATTATGGGACTTCAAGAGTTCAGGACTCTGGGAGGTCTCGTGCGTAGACAACAAAGAGGCATTCAATGCCAAAGCGCCAAATCCCTCTACAGTCGATATATAATAAAGATATTGAGTACAACCATGGGATCGATAGGTGGATGGACTTCCACCATGGATGAAGGAACTTGGAGACAATATGTGTGAGGTGAACTCACATGGGTGCCACATGGTATTTGACCAATAAACGTCGAAATAAATTGGGACGAGTGTATCTACTGGTACGGAGCTCGGATTTGAGCATGGAGGTAGTGGTTGGAAATTTTTGGATGAGAAGGACATGATACCCCACCCCTTAAAAGATAATTTAAGGGTCGGATGTGTTACATGGGCAAAAGAAGCAGGTTGTTAGGCCTGTGAGTAACTCTCTCCAGGTGAGAGAGATTGTTGGGGAAGTGATTTCTCCTGGAGGGAGTCCAACAATATCTACAGATCTCTTATAATTCCTAATCCAACCTATTGTTTAAGACCTAGAAGGGAAGTGGAGCAGTCGATGGACTGTGGAAAAATGAAGGTGTATATTCCTAGGGTGGGACAAGAATGTGGGGAATGATATTTGTGAGTGGTGGGCGTAAGTAGGATCCTTGGAGGGAATCCTTCCCGTGGCATTGTGCAACTTTCCATAGTTTTAGCCTAGCCTAAGAATCCATTTACCCTGGGTGGAGTTTAGTCCCAACTTAGGGGTGACCCACTGCTGATAGCTTGGAGTAGTGTGGTATAAGGCTGGGAGTTTCATGGAAGGTTTGCACGCAGTTGGTGGTATTCTCATAAAAATATAATACCATTTCTATGTTAAATTGTATGTTGTGTATCCTGTACATGTCTTTAATATTTATAGGAATGGCATGTGTTGTTGCATGTATGTTTTACTGTGATTTCCACATTTAATTGGTGTATTAGTAGAATGCATATTAGATGTTTAATTTAATATGTATAATGTTCCAAAAAGATCTCTATTAGTCATATCTCAACGGGTCTATGTCTAGGTATGGACAAATTAATTATCAGAACATAGTGGGAAGTTCTGTTTTGTATTTAGTTTTAAGTGGCATTACCCAGTAGAAGGATGGGAGTGTTACAAATTGGTATCAGGTTTTGAACAGAGAAGTTTGGATGAAGTAGTGGTGTGTCCTTGACGTGGGTGACTGGGGTATGCTACAAATTGGTATCAGAGCTCAAGTTTAGAATCTAGGTGGTATCGATGTCACTGACTTGGGAAGCCCATGGACGCTACATTGATTCTTCTTGTCTCCCTCAAGGTATCATGCTTGTATACTAACTTCATAAATTGTATTTGGTATAAATAACATCTATTATATATGAATTTGAGGTAACAATGCCCCCAAATACTTGACTAACATGTTTAGACTTTTGAAAGAGACTACTATATGAATTTCTCTCTTCCTGAACAAGAGAGAAATTCATGCTTTTATTGTCCTTATCTCTGCCTAAATTAATGTCATACTATTTGTTGGTGTTCCTCATATTCTATTGATTAAAAATGAGATTTTATCATTTCCTTGAACACCTCCCTATCATTCATTGGTGGCTCATTTCCTAGTGCTCTGCTTATTACAATCTTTTGTTTTCCAATCAAACACAAGCAAAAACAATCTTTTGTTTTCCAGTTAATTCATGCACACTGAAGTATACCTCCATCTATTGTAGCCATTGGTCCAACCTGATAGCATCCACTTCTCCATTATATGGCTTTATGTCCACCTTGGCCTCTACATAGAAAGGTACATGTGTCTTACTATAGCTGCATTCTCCCATCTATGGTTCAATTTTGTGCTTCGTCTCTGGCTTATTTTATTCTTGTTTGGGGCCTTCATGACAAGCCTCTATTGATGGTGTTTCCTTACTCCTCATTGCTGATAGTTGTGCCATCATTGTTGTCAATGTGGTCAAACTCTGCACAAATTGATCCAACCTGACCCTAGGATATTCTTCCTCTTCTCCTCCATAATGTCCCCCTTCCATTCTTGGCACTCTACTTCTCTCTAGCCTTAACAACAACTCTTTTCCATGTCTTTTGTAATCGTTTCAGGTACTTACCATATAGATCCCACTAAATGCATTCAAAATTCTTCTCTAATACCTTCTAATCCATAAATGAGAGGCTTACATACTATCTATCTCACCTGGACAAAAATCCACTACAAAACATTTATAACCTTAGCTCTCTTTAGCTGACGAAAAACTTGACCAACCAAGATGATAGTCGAGTCGATATAATAAAAATTCCATCGACCATTCTCAAGTAGATTCGAGACAATGGTAGATCGTTCAGATTATCTAATGATCATTTCGACTAGACTAGTCGACCTATGTCAATTGAGTCGACTAGATATACCGGTCTAATTCCCTGTCGGTTGGGTTGAACAAAAGATGAACCGATCGAATTTCCTATTGGTTAGACCGTCTAACGAAGGGGAAATCAACTTGGATGGAAGGAATCGACCAATGATGAAGCCAAAACACTCAAGGATGAGTCGGGTTGATGATCGAAAGAAATAATAACTCAAAGAGAATGTTTGACGTCCAACCATGGAGGGGAAACTTATGAAAGTCGAATTTGGAAACCAACAGTTGAGGGAAAATTCTAAAGGGTGAATTTGATAACCAACAACGTGGAAAAACATTTGGGGGAAAATTTTGGTAACCGACGACACATAAAAATGTTAGGAAGTCGAGTTTAATATTCAATAGCAGAGAAAAACATCTGGAGAAAATAATAAATGTCCATACAACTCTGCTTTGTGGGGTATGGTCCATATATGTCTTGTAGGCAAAGGAAAACTCCCCAACAATGTCGATAATTCTATGCAGAATGACCTATAGACTAAGTACATACACCAACTAACAATGAAATCGACTCTAGGACCAAGAGAAAATCCCTAATGACTCTTAAAATGAATTTATCAACCCCCAAGTAAATAACAACGATTCGGGAATGAGATTCATCTATTTGCAACTTCAAAATGGATGTATAGGCATGGTTAAAAAGCAGTTAGTCTGGATTATGGGTTGATGGGAATCATGTTCATATAAAATGAGATCAAATCATAATTGACACGTGTTTCTCTTTAAAAAAAAATACACAGACAACCATGAAATCATAACACACTCCATTAACCATTCATTGAATTACAGTGCAGACATTTCCACCCATAGACAGTGAAATTTAAATACAATGAACACACATAGAAATTAAAATTTACCCTGGAAACCCAAATGATAAAACCAACATTCTTTGGGCTTCAACCAGGGTCCTTATTATTCAACAATGGGCAAGTTGTAGGATTTGCGGTTCATCTCTATGCTCCTCAATGATATCTGGGTATCCTATTTACATCATTCATAGCCAAAGAACCCTCTTCTAATTGTGGGGAAACATGATATATAAGACTGAGTTGATTACGAGGATAGATGGAAGGTCAAGTGTCCCAATGCTTCAACTTCTCTTTAGTCTGTTTCTCTTTTTGTTCTTTCTTTGTTTGTATTTTCCCCCACGTGGAAAAGGTCTCATGAACATCTCATTATTTCTTTGCATACAACCATATACTACCTGAATTTGCATATCAATTTGACTTTAACTACATTACATGCAATGGTAGATATCAATCGTGATGGCATTGGGCTCTTCACACCAACAAATCGATCTTCTTCTTCGTCCATAACCTTGAAATTTTCCCATGTTGATCATCTTAGAGCTTGTGTTGATAGCCAATTGTTTCTATCAGATTTGATTTGGATCACACAATGATTTGTAGAGTGGATTGGCCTTATTCCTAGTGCATCTAATAATTTTTTCAATTATTTACTTAGATTGCATTGGCCCATATTGAGTACTTTGGAGGTTCATATTGCACAACTAAATTCTCAAGAAGAAGTGGGCCCCCAAAATAACTTCAATCTTGAATATTAGATGAAGACCAAGATAGGATATCAAATCAATCTTGAATTTATTGCCACCATAATTTTTTATGATTATGTAGACCATAATACAATGGGTTGATTTACGATGTTAGCATTTGAATATTTCATTTTGAATTTTAAGCCAAACTTTTTCCCCAATTTAGAAGTTGTGAGGGCTACAATCTTTATCAATTTGCATTCACATCTATCTAAGTATGTGTCAATGTCTTCGACTTGGTATTGAACATTCCAATATTTTTTTGAGGAACTTCATTGCTTCGTGAGTTTCTTTCTCTCTTGATCCATAGGTGTTAATAGTCGGTGGCATTAGATAAGCCATGTAGAATGGTGTTGTATGTTGAATCCCATAGCATACATTGATAGGACTTGTGTAAAGATATGTTGCATTGAGTTATCATTGTAATATATGAAAACTAGTTTTTTTTTTCAAAGTGCAGTGCTCTTTGAGAATATGTTCACAATAAATGAGCAATAGTTATGTTGATCATTTCTGTCTTCCCATCTTTCTGGGGAAAATCCTTGTGAGAATATCTTGCCTTATATCCAACTCTAGAGAGAGTGTTACAAATTATTGATGAAGTTGAGATCTTCATATGAGATAATACATGATGGAAATCCAAAATTGACTCAAATAGGGGTAAATAAAAACTCTACTATACTCTACACCAAATAGGTTTTTTTACAAGGCACATAGATTGTGATTTTAGAGAACCCACCAATAACAACAAAAATAAAATCATGATTATAGTGTGTGATTGATATGTTTGTTAAAAAATCTTGGACACCGACTCCCATGGTCACTGAGGAATGGGAAAAGGCATATAGAGGCATTGTGTCATTTTAGTTGGTTTAACAACAAACACATGTAGTAATGAACTTCTCCACATTTGCATGGAGGTTTGATAAATGAAAGTATTTGGGAAAAATTTCTAGAGTTTTGTGGATGTTGAAATACCCTATTAAATCAGAGTAGTGCACTTATATAATTTGTTGTTGTTTATCTTGATCCAAAATATGTTATCCGATTCAGACAATAATAAAAGGATACTATCATTATGCGATCACATAATGTCAAAGACTATCAAACTCTAGTCGGATCACACAATGATTGTCCCTTTTGATGGGGAATGGAATGTAATACCATCTTCATTTGTTAATTACAGACAACATGTAATGATATTATGTACATGCCTACATCATAGAGGTAATGCATCGGATCTAAGTAGAACTCCATGGTTAAGCGTGCTCAGGATAGAGTAGTATTGGGATGGGTGACTTCCCAAGAAGTCCTATCGTTTTACATGCCTCTGAGAAGAGATGTGTCAGCTATGCTAATTCACACGAATATGGTTACAATGAGGCTCCAAAGGAATTTTTGACATAAAGCATAGATGAGAAAACCCTAAACATCCAAAAAAATAACCCTAGGAGATGAACCGCCAAAATTCATGTGGGCCCAGATGGGGTAAGTTGGTACATCAACTTCCCGGGGTCGTAACTTCTACATACGATCTCTGTTTTAGGCGCACAATAGCCCGTTGGAAAGGTATATCCAAGGAATACAAAAATTTTCATCACACTCTAACTATGTTTATGGTGTGACTGTGGCGGGCCCAAAAACATTGTTTAGGGCCTCAAAATGGCCCTGGAAATTTATGACCTGAAAAGCTAGAAAACAAATGCCAAAATGGAAATTGGGCTTTGAGCTAGTGGAATAGGTGGGTAGCCACCGATATCCACTTGTATCATTCCTCCTCCCTTAGGAAGAAATGGTCTCCATTGCGTCAAGTTCCTGCATCAAATGAGGAAACTTCTGCTGAACCTAACTCTTGGTGAGACACTTGCCCTGATGAAGAAACTACCTTGCTTTGATGAACCGATAGAGTTTGATAGTCTATTGTCTAGTTAGATTGGATAATGATTGTCCCTTTTGACGGGGAATGCAATTTAATACCATCTTAATTTTTTAATTACAAACATCATGTATTGATCTTATGTACATTCCTACAACATAATGTTAATGCATCAGATCCCATTAGAACTCCACAATTAAGCATGGTCGTGCTAGAGTATTACTGGGATGGGTGGCCACCTGGGAATTCCTAGTGTTTTACATGCCTATGGAATTTTATAAACTTGGATTAATTTATCCCACATCCATCATGGGAATTGATCTCCTCTCACTCTCCAATATATAATTGAGGTGAAGGAGGACCTTTAAGCAGGAAATGGAGTGTGATGTAAATGTTGGTGTGAATGAAACGTAGCCAACTCTCTTTCTTTTCATATCGATGTGGATGCTCTGGAAAAATGGTTAAATTTGATAGAAGGTTATTTCTCTGTTCACAATTTTTCTGACAGAGAAAATATCACTTTTGCGCTCCTTAAGGCTCTCCCCCATGTCAAACATTGGTGGGAAACTTACTGGGAGAAAAATTATGTAGAGGAGTCTGGACTATTTGGGGCTAAGCCCACTTGAGATTTGTTTATGGATGCAGTCAAGGAACAATATTACCTAGTGGGAAACTATGACGACTAGTACATGAGATGGACCACATTGCATCAAAAGTTGGACCAAACAGTGTTGGATTTCATAAATACCTTACATACCTTGCACACCAAGTTGGGTATCAAAGACTCTGAGAAACATCTGGTTCTAAAATACCATGGGGATCTACACAGGTACATTCAAACCGAAATGGAGGTTCTGGACATCTCATCATTGGGAGCCGCTTATAGACATGTTGTCAAAATCGAGCATAAATTTAAGCAGCAGAACAAGCGGGAATTTGGGTCTGCAAATCCGCAACAACCAAAGTATGGTAAAGGAAGTCCTAACTCATAGAACAGTCAACCTCAATATAACCATTCCAAGCCACAAGAAAACAAGGGTAATGGGAAGACGAAGAAGGACACTGAGAAGTGGTGCAACTTCCACAAAATCCCTTGGCACAACACCGATGAACGCCACTCAAAATAGTCATTGGTGGTTGAGATCAAAGAAACAAGCCAAACACTGAATCAAACTCTAATTCAAACAATAATTAAAGGAGACAAATCATTGATGTAGAACCCAATTCTATTGTTGCGACTGGAACAATCCAACCAAAAGAACCAGATGATACTGAGGAGGGGGAGTAACTTTTCCATTCATAGATGTGGGTGAAGGGGACCCCACTGCATTTTATTGTTGATAATGTAAGACAAAATAATATCATCTCAGAAGAGGTCGTCAAGCATTTGTATTTTCCAACAACAACACACCCGCAACCATACAACATTGGATGGCTTCTCTAGGGATGAGATATACGTGTCAACCAACAATGTCGCCTGTCATACAACAACAAGCCCTTCAAGGATGAGGTACTATGTGATGTTGCCCCAATGGAAGTCTATGTTGTTCTATTAATAAAACCATATATGTGGAGGCATCATGTTGTTTATGAGTCTCGACCCCATAGAAATCTTTGTTACTCTAGGTGGTCATCCCTACAGGATACCATATGTAGTTTCAACTATTGTACCCACAAAAAAGTGCCACAAAATAATCTTTCATACCACAAAGTTTATCGTCTTCACAACCTAGTTAGAAGAGAATGACACCACAACCTTTTCATCCCTGGCCCACCACCCTTCTATCTAACAAAATTATATCAACGAGATTGTATAATAGCACCAAGATATTCCTATTGCACCTACAAGGATGCCTCCACACTGCCTAGTGGTCAAACCAAGTTATGATAAATCCCTTCATGTTCTTCATGATGCATATTCACTGACAGAGTCCTCCCACACTTCAGAATATCATGTATCCATATTGGTTAAACATATCCAACCCCTCCAAAAATAGGTTCATAAAAACCTTCAACAAGATAAGCAGGACAACTTCTTCAACAAGGCAATCCACTCACCAAGGTTTAGATTCAACAAAAGGTTCCCCGAGGACTTCACGCAATGGAGACCATTACTTCCTAAGGGGGGAGGATTGGTCTAGGAGGAAATTGGTGTCCACCCACCTATTTCACTAGCTAAAAATAGGGGTTTGCATCTTGGCACTTTTTCTTCATCATTTTGGGTCCTAAACTTTCGGGGTCGTTTTGAGGCCCTAAACAATGTTTTTTGGGTCCGCCACAATCATACTATAGATTTTAGCTAGAGTGTGAGGAAACAATGTGTATTCCTTAGATAGACCTTTCAAATGAGCTATTGTGCACCCCAAACAGAGATCACATGCAAAAGTTATGCCCTTGGGAAGTTAACACAACAATTACCCCCCATTGGGGCCCGCAAACCTTTTGGCGTTTCATCTTTCGGGGTTAGGGTTTTAGTTTTTCTTTATTTTAAAATGCCTCTAGAGCCTCACTATAATCATCATAAGTTTCTTGTGAATGAGCATAGTCATTACATCTATTCTTAGAGATAAGTTTCGACCATTCTAGTGAGGCATTCACTCTGTATTTTTACAGTTTCTCTACATTTTTGTCTTTAATAAAAATTGTGCATTACTGTATCTCTATGTTTTTGGAAATATATATGTCTATTTACTTGTTATATTTCCACCTTCATTTCATTCTCAAAATAATCTAGATCATATATACTCATATTTGTACACAACTCTTCAATGCGATATAACAGGTTTTCATGCATGTAGAAATGTACGTTGGGCTTACTATGTTGAGATTTTGTATCTTCAGGAGGTATTCCCACAAGAGGCCATGGTGTTAGGAATGTGGGAATATTCATTGGCACCAGATTAGCCTTTCATTTCAATGAAATAAAAAATCACTCATTATACTCCTATATAAGGAGATAAGAGATTGTGACAAATCTGATTGTGTTATTGTATTATAATGGAGTTGGCACAAGTGAGTATGCACTTGTGTAAAGGAGATTGGTGATTTCGACAAGGGAATTTCTGCAACTATGGAAAATCTAGCCTAGGGCTAAGTACTCTCTATTTATTTTTTTGGACGGGGAAAGCACACTAAATGTGCGGAGGAGAGAGACAACCGCATAAAGGGAGAATTCATGCATGTGGTATGGACCATACAAAATCATCCATAGAGGGTTTTAGTACATGTACGAGGGTTTCAGTGAGAACAATTGCGTATGTATGCGGGTTGCAATGGGAACAATTGCGTATGTATGCGGTTTACGTTAAGGAAAGTCATGTACATTCGTATAGGGTTTTTGGGCAGGAGCAGGTTCATATAGGTTGATTTCAACAATAGTACGGGTGATTTCAATAGGATGTATAGGTGGTTTGCAACATATTTGTATGTTGGGATTTGTCTCGGGAATATTGTTGATTTTGTTATTGTAGAGGATTGGTTTTGTCCTCAGAATCTTGGTGAATTTTATTGGTTGGGAGGGATAGTTTCACCCTCATAATGTATGAAATTGAAAAAGTTACAGAACACAAAATTTGTGTTTGTTGTGTATTGATAATTTATCTTTGATCTTGTTGTTTCCGATGCATGTATTTTCAATCAATAATTTTCAGTATAAAATTGCTCAGTGAAAAAAACTAGGGTTTATTGTTAGCTGGCTAGGAAGTAATTTTCAGATCTCAAATTAGTCACATCAGGTTGCATGTGAAATTGAAATGGTATCAGAGCTTGGGATTTGAAGAGAAGGGGATCATCTTGAGACACATTTTTCTGCAACACTGGAAGATTGTTGTTCTTGTTCTGGGCAGGACACCATGGTGAACAAATTGAATTTTAAGGACATGTTGGAAGGGGCAACTAACTTCCGGGATTGGAAGGCTAGGGTTATCCTTCTATTGGAATATAATAACCTCAAGGAATATGTTGAAGGTGTGGTTTCAAGTCCTACCGATCCACATTAATTGGCAACTCACAAGAAGAAGGAAGTGAAGGCTAAGCAGGTTTTGCTAGAATCTGTAAAGAATCACTTGATTCCTCACATTGCTAAGAAGACATCTCCCAAGGAAATGTATGATGCTTTGGTGGGTCTATACCAAAATGGGAATACAAGAAGGAAGTTTCATTTGAAGCACCAACTTCAAGTTGACAAGATTTCTAGTGATGACACAATTGTGAACTATCTTATGAATATTACACAGATCCAAGATCAGCTTGTCGCCATCAGTGATAAGGTGGAGGATGTTGAGTTGGTGAATGTAGTGTTGAGAGGTCTTCCTAGGTGTTGGGAACCATTTGTGCAGGGGATCTATGCATGAGAGAAGTTACCAGACTTTGATAGACTATGAATTTATTATATTCAGGAGGAGACTCAGTTAGTTTCTAGGGATGATATGGTTGGTATGGTGAAGATTAGAAATGAAGAGAACCATGCTCTTACAACCCACAATAGGAAGGGCAGAAAAGGTTCTCCTACGAGAAAAGATTCTCCTAAAAAAGAAGCATGTACAGAACTGAGACAGGAGAAGGATATTAGTTAAATTAGATGCTTTGAGTGTCATGACTATGGTCACTATGCTTCAAAGTGTCCAGACCAAAAGGAAAGGGGAAGAAGGAAGCATGCATCAACAACAAAGGTTCATGAGGTTACAGATAGCTTCCAGAGGGATATCTTGTTGGTCTCCACCCTCTCAAGTACAATTTCCAACAGGGGGCTTGGTTGGTGGATAACAGAGAATCTTTCCATATGACAAGTGCATGAGATTTGTTTGACAACTTCATAGATACTGGCTCAGACTTGTGTGTAGAACTTGGTATGTGAACAAAGAATGAAGTATGAGGATTTGGTTCAATATCATTCAGGATGGAGTCAGGTGAGGTGTTGACGGTGTCAAATGTTTTATGGGTGCCATAACTTAGGAGGAGTGTTCTCTTTCTCTCAGATATTGAGAAGAAGGGATACTATATATTGTTTAGTGATGGACATGTGTTACTAGTTCCCAAACGATCTAGCTTCAGATCAATGGTGGTTTTTGAATTTAGAGAGGGAAACCTATATAGGCCAAGGGGCCAACCTATGAGAGTTGTGACCAACAGTTGTAGAAACACAGATGAGGAGGAGCGGGTAGATCTACCAGTAGCACAGGTTTAGAGAGAGAATATATCTCCACCTGTAATACCAGCTCAGAGGGAGCCATATTTCAAAGGGAGACAACCCTCAGGATCCAATAGGGAGGATAAACCTCCCAGGATTGTTCAGAGGAAGTTATACTTCATGGGGAGTTAGCAGGCTTAAAGAGAGCATTAGTTATAGGTGGAACAAATGAGTCTTTCAAGTTGATATCGTGTGTTGAGGAGGCAAAACATGAGGCTCAGAGGCATGAATCTTCAAAGAGAAGTGTATAATCCATGGAGGACCCATTGTTACAACATGATTTTTCTAAGTGAAAGAGGGAGTATCTAGTTAGGAGGATCGTACAACATAATTTTATTTAGTGACCAGGGATGCATCCAATGAAGAGGAATGAAGAGGAGGATTTTCTTCAGTGATAGATGGAGCAACCAATCAAGAGGATTGGAGTGTAGTTGTGGTAGTATATGAAATATAGTAGACAGGGTCACTTCCAGTGTGGGAGATAGAGGATGGAATACCTCCCTCACTAATAGGGAGTGTTGAGATTTTATAGCTTTAGGAGGTATTCCCACAAGAGGCCATGGTTTCAGGCATGTGGGAATCTTCATTGGCACTATATTATCCTTTTTTTTCAGTGAAATAAGCCTTGCAATGTGGCTTGGACCTCATGGGCAAGTTGATGGAATTTGTGGGCTTGTGATGGGGTGTCACACCCACAAAGATGAATAAAATATTCTAATTAATTGTTGAGTTTAGAAGGGGTGCCTAAACTCACTCGTTAGACTCCTATATCAAAGGACATATTGTGAAAAATCTCATTGTGACATTGTGTTATAATGGATTTGGCATAAGTGAGTCTACATTTTTTTCAAAGATCTTGGTGATTTCAGCAAGAGAATTTATGCAACTATGGCAAATCTAGCCTAGGGATAAGGACTCTATATTTTATATTCTGGACAAGGAAACCACACCACACATGTGGAGGAGAGAGGAATTCATAGAATGGAAGAAGTCATGTAGGTGGTATGGACCATACTAAAGTGTCTGTACAGGGTTTTAGTACATGTACATGGGTTGTAGTGGGAATAGTTGCATATGTACATAGGTTGCAATGGAAACAGTGGTGTATGTACGCAAGTTATGGTAAGGAAAGTCACATACATTCATATAGGGTTTCTAGGTAGGGTCAGGTCTATACAAGATGATGTCAGCATACCTTATAGGTGGTTTGCAACATATTTTTAAGTTGGGGATTTTTTCTGGGAAGATTGTTGATTTTGTGATTGTAGAGAGGAATAGTTTTTTTCTCATAATCTTGGTGAATTTGTATTGGCTAGGAGGGTTGGTTTTTTCCCTCATAATTTCTGAAGATGAAAAAGTTACATAACAAAAAATTTGTGTCTCTTGTGTATTGATGATTCATCTTTGATCTTGTTGTTTCTACTACATGTATTTTCAATCAAAAAATTTCAATGTAAAATTATTCAATGATAACAACTAGGGTTTACTGTTAGCTCACTATGAAGCAATTTTCATATATGACATTAGTCACATTAGGTTTCATGTGAAAATTGACATACTAAGAAGACATATTTATATATTTCTCCGTACTTAGTGGGCATGTTGAAAATTCCCAATAGAAACACTCAACACAAATTTGAATATTTTTAAACCCTTTAAAATATGTGTTTGTGCTTGTATATAATGCATAGTGTTATTTTATATATCAAAAAAACAACAACAAACACACATTATAAATGAATACACAATACATAACATTTTCAATGAGGGAACCCTTATTGGGAAGAAGCTCTAGAATGAAATTAATTTCTCCACCTCTATGATTATAATGGTACTAGTGTGTTTACCTATGTTACAACATTAAATTCATGCAAGGTTGTTCAACAATGTTTGCATCATTTTTGGAAATACCTTGTGCTACTATGTGTTATTAGACCCTATTATCTCATATCCATCCTTTATTAGAATTTAATATCAAGCTCGTTGTTGTCCACTTTGTTTGCACTCTTTTCGTCGTTTGATGAGCAAAAAGTCAGTGCTTACATGCCTAGTTGGGCTCTGCTAGTCATGACAGCTGTATGGTAAAAGGTTAGAAAGAAAACAACAAAGCTATTAACAAG
>SNQJ01S0156485.1:0-22291 GCA_010110895.2 Picea sitchensis | reverse complement strand
CTTTCACGTGAATAAGTAAGAAGCATTTGAAAACTTCAAGGTTCACAAGGAAATGGTTGAAAATGAAATGGATTCAAAAATCAAATGTTTGAGATATGATAATGGAGGAGAGTTTACTTCGAAGGAATTTATGGATATCTATAGAAAGCATGGAATTTTTGACAGAATGGAGTTATTGAAAGAAAGAACAAGACAGTACATGAATTGACTCGAAAAATGTTAATGGATTCTAAATTGATAGATGTTTTTTGGACACATGAAGTGCATACAACAATTCACATTCAAAACAGAGAAAATATTAGAAACAATAGTGACAAAACTCCCTATGATCTATGGAAAGGAATATCGACAAATGTGAAGCACTTCAAAGTGTTCGGAAGCAAATTATACATCAAAAGAGAAGATGGAAGAATGGGAAAGTTTTACTCTCATGTGGACAAAGGCGTACTTGTCGGTTACTCAAGTAAAAGGAAAGGATACAAGTGTTACAATCTAAGGCTCAAAAATGTTGTGGAAATCATCAATGTAACAGTTGATGAAACAAGTGGACGAAAATTAAAGGAAGAAGAAAAGGAATCAGTGGAACATGTTTATGAAGAAGAAGAAAATGATGAAGAAGCAACAGAAGAGAAAGTTGAAGAAGAACATATAGAAGTAGAATATCAAGTTCAACAAGTGCCTCCAAAGACGCCTAGAAAATGAGCACAGAAGAATCATCCTTCAGATCAGATTATCAGAAACAAGGATGTAGGAGTTGATACTAGAAGAATAATTCGTTCACCAGAACAATTTCACCGAGAAGTTTTATCTGCGATTGAACTAAACAATTGTGAAGAGGTTAGAAAGCATGGATTCTAGATAAAATCCATGGATGAAGAATTGGATCAGATAGAGTAAAATGACACTTGGGAATTGATTCCAAGACCAAGGTACAAGAATGCGATCGACACAAATTGTGTCTTTGTTGATGGGAAAAATTGACTGTCCATCAATTGGAAGAACAAGTCTGGTCCAGGGTTGTTTAAGTAACCCAAGTCGTTTGGTGTAATTTGTCCTGAGGGGTTTAATGGCTCTGTTAGCCAATCTAAAATCCTAAAATAAAGAGAAAGGCATTTACAGGTTGTAAGTTTTACTAAAAACTAAAGAAGAAGATGAAGAAAGAACATTCAAATATTTTTTGTTTTCTTTCTATAAATCCAATAAAACTTGAATTAATTAAACTATGAAACACAGATGCATAGATAGTCAAAGTTGATCTAAGCTTTTTGGTTTCACTAATATATAAAATGAAATAAATTAGAAATAAAGAAGCTAACCTGATGTCAGTTCGTTAAATGTGTTTGTGCCTCTGTGTGAATCGAGAGCATCCGGTGTCCATGCCTACGAGATAAATCTGCAATAGACTTATACTGAAACTGTTCTGAATAAATTCATAGAGTGAATTGGCAACCATGGCTTTTAGAAACAGAATAGGGAATACTTATTAATTTCGTGATCTTATGATCACAAATGATTACAGTGAGAGAAATCTACCTATAATATATTCACTATATTGTTCAACTTAAACATCAAACATAAATCCTGATATTCAAATTGAAAATATGATCACAATGTTAATATCTAGAACAACAAGTCATGAACGATATTTTTCAAATGGGTATCCTGAAACATTACATATCAAGGAGTCTAAAGCTACATGACATATTAATATATTAATATTAAATAAATCAAAACATTAATGAAACAACATTTGCAATGGACTAAATCTGAAAGTTGTACATTGTTCCATAAGTCTTGAAAATCATTCATTCATAATTGGTTCTAGGCCAAGGTGCCTCTCAGTTACAAAATAGAGAGTATTTAAAGATTTTTTGAAATCTCAACTTCCTATCTCCTGGGATAATATCAGATCCCATAAGATCAAAATATTACAAACATGGAGGGCCTACAACCACTCATGATCAAATTGTATCTTCAAAATTTATAAAAGTTTTTTTTTTATTTACAAAATAAACAAAAAGGAGATACTAATTAGCTAAATCGCACATGTTCCTCTTCATAAAATCAGCATCATATACACCATGTCCTGAAAAATGAAATAGGAACAAGTTAGATAATTTATTAATAACTAATTACTAAATTTTATATAAAAATGACTTGGCTACAGAATCGTGAGATTCTGTAGCCAGTCTTATATTGGCAAAAGAAATCTAATTTCAACTGATTTGATTCAAAAACAAATATCATGACTGTAATAAGAGGGGAAAGAGTCATTTTACCATTTAAACCAATGACTAAACATGGATCAAGATAGTTTGACATTGATTATGGCATTCACATTGTCTGCATTCTTTATTATAATGTTGCCTGTATTCTTAAGACGTTTGACTTGTCTCTGTTCATTTGCCTCGAGTTCACGATTTTCTTTCATGAGAAATTCATTGTGGTTTGTAAGTGTTTCAATTTGATCTTGGAGGATAGGGATATCAATATAGTATCGTTCGACCCAATGTAGGCAGACTTCACAATGTGTCCTGGAAACGATCTGTTAATGGGGCACACAGTCAAGACTAGTTGCATCAATACTCCCTGTTAGTTTCCCTGGACCAAACCTGATACCAGTGAACTCACCTTTATCCTTGAGACACGGTGGAAGGTTGCTAAAAAAATCATACGGTTGATTAGGATCCGATTTATTACAATATGGATATTCTTCTGTGAGATTTTTTTCAATTTCAGAATCTAAATCCTCATTGAGCTCGATCGGGTCGATCGAGCTCAAATGAGGCTTATATCGATTCCTCAAACTTCTCAAAAAGAGTCGACCAATGATTTTATTTCAAAACCCTACCATTGCGTGCTCCTTTTTTGATTGCTTGTGAGACCTGTCGACATGGGGTTTTGTTGGACACACCTACCACACTTAGAGGGGAGGGGGGTGAATGAGTGTGGGGATCTTTTTGCCAAAACTTCCCTCTTACACAAAAACTCCTTAGTTAACGTTCAAAATTTTCTCATTACTCATTGATTTCATTTATAATCAGTTATATTTGAATACATATCAACAACATATATCAACAACATATCATCAAAAAATCATCTCCACAAGGAACATAAAGAACACAAGATGTATGTACAATTTTTATTTTTATTATGGACTTCAATCCGGGGTTTTTTTAGCAACAACTGAATAGAGTAAAACTCTACAAGAGCACCAGATCTATATGAAAGAATCAACTTACATTCTCAGGACCAACTGATATGAGGCAACAATCCTCAACATATATCAATCTGTCAATATAAACAAGTGCATCAACCATGCACCAACCTGTGCCAAACAACCTGTAATCAACCTATACCATAAACAAGTGCATCCAACCATGTACCAAGTATATACCAATAATGTGTAAACTACTCATCAACAATTAATCATCAATATGTACCAACATCATCAACTATACACCTCATGTATGTTCCAACTCATCAACTGCTTGTCTCAACCATGACTAGTTTTGGATTAGTTAACAACCCCAACTTGAAATAATCATAAATTTGTACTTGTAATGAATAAAGATATGAAACTAATATACAATGTTCTTTAGTGTGTTCTATGCAATTCCTCTAGGTGTCACTACTTGGAACCTCTCAGAAAAGGAGCTATAGCAAAAATGGCATACCTTGCTGAAATCTGGCTTATTCTAGAGAGAGACCTTGTAGAGCATGCCCCGCACAAAATATTTGTTGAATCGCTCTCAAAATGTTAAAAAGAATAACAAAGACTGTAATCTAACCAATACATTTTTTTTTCACTAAATTTGGATCTTTTATGAATAAGTTATGATGTTTTTACCCGAAACACCTGTTTTTTAATAGTTTCAGGACTAGCCACAAACCCTAGTTTCCACGGAGTGTAACTCCCAAAATACAACGACCCACAAGATGAATTGTTTACCACATATACTTGGATATGTTTCCTCAATTTCATATCAATCCCATGGTCTAAATCATTATAGAAAAAAAGTTATAGCGGAAATGGTGAGATGGCCTACAAATAACATTGCTTAGAAAGTATCATGAAAATAACTTATCCTCCCTTCAATTCCGACCCTCTTTTCTTCAGCTTCCTTCTGAAATTCATCTTATATATCCTTGGTTACCTCAATCACCTGTATATCTTCAATATTCTCAAGTTTTCCACACCAAAAATGCTCAAGAAGCTCTCCATCAATACTCCAAAATATATTCTCACAAGAAGCTCTCCATTGATCCACAAAAAGGGTGATCTACAAGAGACCATTGCTATCTTATTTATACTTTCATCATCTAGGTCACTTAACCCATTTCTAGGTCACTTAACCTATTTTCCTTATTTTAGGGTTAATTACTTTCCATAAATAAAAAGTTCTCCAATACTTTATCATTTAAATATTCCTTCTTGATTTTGTCACCTTACTTTATCATTTCTTGATTTTGTGACTTATCCACCTTGACTTTGTTACCTTACTTTATCATTTAAATAATGATTTCTTATTTTAGGTCACTTAACCAATTTCTAGGTCACTTAACCTATTTTCCTTATTTTTAGGGTTAACTACTTTTCATAAATAAAAGGTTCTCCAATACTTTATCATTTAAATATTCCTTCTTGATTTTGTCTCTTTACTTTATCATTTCTTGATTTTGTCACTTCTATTTATTATTTAAATAATCCACCTCGACTTTGTCACTTTACTTCATCATTTAAATAAAGATAAATTCTTTTAGGTTACTTTGACTTCTTTGACCTTGGGGGCTTCAAGCCTTCATGTGGGGGTCCTTCATCTTCGTAAGTCCATAACTCTCAAACCATGAGGAGTTATGTGACATTCCACATACCACCGGAAATTTCATGACAAGCACTATCCATCTAGGATAGTTTCACCAACAATTTCCTTGATCTTTATCTCATTATTCCACATACAAGAATGGGTCCTCCAACCATTCTTCTAGGATAACTCAATTCGTAAAGCATCTTCCCATGAGGGCTTTCACCATAAGGCAACCACTTTGGAGTTCATCCATTTGTGCACCTTATCAATCATGATAAGACAATAATGAGAGCATGGGTCCTCCAACAATTCTTCTAGGATAACTCAATCCGCAAAGAATCTTCCCGTGAGGGCTTTCACCATAAGGGGACCACTTTGGAATTCATCCATTTGTGCACTTTATCAATCATGATAAGACAATAATGAGTCATCTATACATTTTTCCAACAATGGATCATATACCAATGAAACCACACTGATCCATCTTCATCATGTATCAATGACAAATCATTGATCCATCTTCATCATATCAATGACAACTCATTGATCCATCTTCATCTATGCATTCTCATCAAGGAAAATACATATTATATTACATCAATCATCAATCAATCAATCTTTTGACATCAATCAATCACAACATTGGCATCCATGACAACATGATACAACAATCTCCCCCTTTGGCATTGATGGCAATACCAACATTGATGTCAACACCAATTACCAATTGATGTCATGATGTAGATAAGGCATTCTGTACATCAATAGTCAATGTGACTATCTCTCCCCATCAATAAACATCAATCACATCAATTTGATTAACTCTCACCCTTTGACATCAATGGAAAAGGGCCATTCTCATCTTGGGGTTGCTCCCCTTGGGGTTGCTCCCCCTGTCTGAATGCCTTTGATATTCCTTTGAATAATCTCTCCCCTTTTGAACAAGAGATATCACTCTGATGTAATGCTGAAGATACATCTAACATACTCCCCCCCGCGACCATTGCTCCCCTTGAAATTATGCTCCTGTGCTCTTTCTTCAAGAATAGGGCTCTTTTCTAGGTATGCATCTGATAAATATCTCCTCCTAGAATCATGGGAAGAAGAATGAATCCCCCTATGGGTATGTCCCCCCTATCATTTATGCAAGATGAACATTATCCTACCATATAAAGATCCTTGGACCTGTTCATGCATCAAACTCATGCCATACCAAGCATCATGAAGAAAAAGATATGTCAACAATTAAATAAAGAATCATGAGCAAAACATCAACCAAGTACATCCTATACAAAATGTGTGCTCATCATGCACAACACCTATGTACATCAACATCATGCAATGTGCCAAAAGATATCATCCATGGAATTTATCAACCATATGCCTTTATCAACATGCCAACATGTGCATCTACCAATATGCCAACTATGTGCATCCACCAATATGCCAACCATGCGCATCTACCAATATGTCAACCATGTGCATATACCAACATGCCAATCCATGTATCATATCACTCATGATATGTCTGCATCATGAACCAAGTGACACAATCAGGTATCTCAAACAAATGCCAATTGTTGTGCTAATCAAGTAGTACCAATGTTGTAGTATCATCAAGCATATGCCATCTATGAGTGTACCAAACATGTACATTAACAAATCGACATCAAAATACTCATGGGTTAGTGTCATCGACTTGAGATTTTGTTTACATAATCCAATAGATGAACACTTAAACCTCCAGGAAATAGTGTCAGAACCTACAACAAAAAATGTCAGAGCCTGCAACAAAGTGTTATACCATCACATCAAGCTGCAATCCATGTGCATAGCCTTTTTCTCAAGGCTTTACCACATATACATGGTCTGCTGCACAACAAATCATGTATGTACGTAACCTATGTAAGGTCATCATGTGTATGTACATGACTGATACCACTGTCACCCACATATGCTTCAGTGGATGACTTACTTGAGCTTCCCTTCAGTCTTTCATTCCGTTCTGGCTTCTCTGTCTTCTTCACCCACTTCTGTAGATGTCCCTGCTCCTCAGAACTTAAGCTAAGAGCATCCATCTTTTCAAATATGTCTCCCTTCCTTACCTCATTCCTTCTTCTAGCCATTCTATTTGAAGTTCTCATCATGGAATTTCTTCTTGTGTTTCGAAACTCATGGGATTTGTGGCCAAATCCACTACAGTTGTAGCATATCATAGTGTTACAGTGAAAAACAATGTGTCCTACTTGATCACATATCCAACACCTCATGGGGTTATAAAATCTTCCATTATATCTCCTTTCATAAGATCTACATTCAAAATCTTTGTGACCATATCCATTACATGAATAAAAATGCCCATGAAAATTACTTTCATACCTTTGCTTTGGTGTCCCAAGAATAGCTTCTTGATGTCTTCCTTTCTTTGTTCTTTCAAAATGTTCTTTGCCTTGTGTAGATGGTTTATTTGCAACATTGTCTTCCTTCTTTGATGAATTTACCTCATGCTTCTTTGAGGTGCTTGCTTCAGCATGTGTATCTTCTCCTTTGTATCCAAGACCTGATTTATCATATGGTGATATTTAACTTTCTATGATCTCATCCAATATTAGTGAGATATTCAAGAATTTGTTTGAATTTTCTACCTTCTTTCTAAGGTCAACAATTCCAGCTTCTAGCTTACAACATGACTCTTCCTTTTCATTTATTTGATTCTTCAATAGTTCCTCTATTCTTTTGGCTTCTTCAATTTGGATCTTGAGATGGACAATAGTTTCAAAAAAAATTCTAATCTCATCATCTACCTTCACATTTTCTTTTTCATTCTTTAGTCTTGTGATTTCTTCTTCCTTTTCTTCTAGTTGAGTCTTATCTCTCTCTTTGAGAATTTCCTTTAACATCAAGATGTACCTTTGACTCCTCCTAAGAAACTTTTTAGTGTTATCTGAAAGATAGTTATAGTGTGTATAAAAATGATCACTTCTATATCTATAAAAACCCTCTTCAATTTCCTTTTGAAGTTCTAATAGATTTTCTTCTATTCTTTCCATGGGATAACTATCATCAAACTTTACACAAACTGTTTCTAGATCATCTTCTTCACTTGAGATAAATTCAACATCATCACATTTTGAATCAATGCAATCAAGAGTCTTTGGAGATTCTTTACCTTCATTTGAAGTAGATTCAATATATTCCTTATTGCCAACATCATCACATGATTCTTTTCCTTTAAAATCATCACATATGCAATCAAGAGTTAGAGATTCTTTACCTTTGATAATCTTGATGAAGTGGTCTTCAACATCTTATTTCGTTTTTTGATATGTCTCCTCTAGATTTATCCATAGATTCTTGGTGGAAGTGCATTGTCCCATGCTCTCTTTCATAGGGCTTGAAAGTCCACTAAGAATGGTCTTGAGAGATAATGCATCATTGTTCTTTCATTCCATTTGAGCTACAAACTTTGACTTTTTTTTCAACAGATCCACCAATGGATGCCTTCCAAGTAGCCACTCCCATTGTCTTAAAATACACTCTCATCTCTATTCTCCAAGTAGAGTAGTTTTCCTCATAAAGGATTGGTATTTCATCATCCATTTGTGTGTCTATGGATCTCTTTCAAGTTTGTTAAGGCTTGTAGTGAAGGCTGACTCTGATACCAATTGTTGGACACACATACCACACTTAGAGGGGGGGGGCTGAATGAGTGTGGGGATATTTTTCCCAAAACTTCCCTCTTACACAAAAACTACTTAGTTAACATTCAACATTTGCTCATTTATCATTGCTTTCATTTATAATCAATTAGATTTGAATACATATCAGAAACATATCATCAACAAATCATCTCCATAAGGAACACAAAGAACACAAGATGTATGTACAATTTTTCTTTTTATTATGGACTTCAATACGGGGGTTTTTCAGCAACAACTGAATAAAGTACAAATCTACAAGAGCACTAGCTCTATATGAAAGACTCAGCTTACATTCTTAGCACCAATTGAGATGAGGCAACAATCCTCAACAGATATCAATCTGTCAACATAAACAAGTGCATCAACCATGCACCAACCTGTGCCAAACAACCTGTAATCAACTTGTACCATAAACAAGTGCATCCAACCATCAACTTGTACTACAAACAAGTGCATCCAACCATGTACCATGTATGTATCAATAATGTGTCAACTAATTATAAACAATGAATCATCAATATGTGTCCTCCAATATCATAAACTATACACCTCATGCATCTGCCAACTCATCAATACCATGGTTTGAATCATTATAGAAAACAGTTATAGCGAAAATGGTGAGATGGCCCCAGTAACATACGTTAGAAAGCATCATGAGAAGAAATTATCCTCCCTTCAATTCCAGCCCTATTTTCTTCAATTCCTTCTGAAATTTAGCTTAAATATCCTTGGTTACCTCAACACTGTAGATATTCAATATTCTCAAGTGTTCCACACCAAAAAATGCTCAAGAAGCTCTCACAAGAATCTCTCCCATCATCACTCCAAAAGATATTCTCACAAGAAGCTCTCCACATCCACAAAAAGGATGATCTAAGAGACCATTGATATATTATTTATATTCTCATCATCTAGGTCACTTAACCCATTTTAGGTCACTTAACCCATTTTATGTCACTTGACCCATTTTTCTTATTTTTAGGGTTAACCACTTTCCATAAATAGAGTTCTCCAATACTTTGTATCATTTAAATATTCCTTCTGATTGTCACTACTTTATCATTTATTTATTTTGTCACTTCTCCACCTTGAATTTGTCACCTTACTTTATTTAAATAATGATTTCTTTTATTCTAGGTCATTTTAAACTCCCATTTTCTAGATCACTTAACCTATTCTCCTTATTTTTAGGATTAAATCCACTTTCCATAAATAGGAAGGTCTCCAACACTTTTATCATTTAGCCATCCATTCTTGATTTTGTCACCTTAATTTTATCATTTCTTTGATTTTGTCACTTTATTATTTAAATAATCCACCTTGGAATTTGTCACTTTACTTTATCAATATTTAAATATTGATTTCTTATTTTAGGTTACTTTTACTTCTTTGACTTTGGTGGCTTTAAGCCTTCATGTGGGGTCCTTCATCTTCATAAGTCCATAACTCCAACCATGAGGAGTTATGTGACATTTTGTATATCACAAGAAATTGAATGCACAAGCACTATCCATCTAGGATAGTTTCATCACCTTCTTGGATCTTCATCCTCTTCATTATTCCACAAAGCATGCCGGGTGCTCCAACAATTTTCTAGATAACTCAATTCACAAACCGCCTTCCCATGAGGGATTTCACCATAGTGATCCATTTCATCCATTTGTGCACCTTATCAATCATGATAAGACAATAATTAGAGCATGGGTCCTCCAACCATCCTTCTTCTAGGATAATCTCAATCCACAAAGCATCTTCCCATGAGGGTCATGTTTAGAGCTACACCATAAGGGGACACTTTGGAGTTCATCCATTTGTGCACCTTTTTATCAATTCCATAAGACACACGAGTCATCTATTTTTCCAACAATGCATCATATGTCTACAATGAAACCACATCTATCCATCTTCGCCAAGATTTATCAATGACAACTCATTGACTATCATATATTAATGACAACTCATTGATCCATTCATCTATGCATTCTCATCAAGGAAAATACATATTATATTACATCAATAATCAATCAATCAACTTGACATCAATCAATCACACCATTGGTATCATTGACACATGATCCAACAATCTCCTCCTTTGTCATTAATGGAAAAGGGGGAGAGTTAACAACATTGATGTCAACACCACTACCAATTGATGTCATGATGAAGATAAGGCATTCCACATCAATAGTCAACGTGACTATCTCTCCCATCAATAAACATCAATCAAATCAATGATTAACTCTCCCTTTGACATTCAATGGAAAAGGGCCATTCTCATCTTGGGGTTGTTCCCCTTGCTTGAAGTCTCCTTGGGGATGCTCCGTCTCAATGCCTTGATATTCCTCTCAATAATCTCTCCCCTTTGAGCAAGGGATATCACTGATGTAATGCTGAAAATACATCTAACATAATTCCCCTGACCATTTCTCCCTCGAAGAGGCTCTGTGCTTCTTCAAGTATAGGGCTCTCTAGGTATGAATTTACAACATCTCCTCCCAAGATCATGGGAAGAATGCGCGGTATTTCTCCCCTATCTTTCTCTGCAGAAGATGAACATTGTGCTACCTATTAGCGATATTTCTTGACCTCGTTTCATGCATCAATGTCTCATGCCACCAAGCATCATGAAGTAAAAGATATGTCAACAATGAAATAAAGAATCATGAGAAAAATATCAACCAAGTACATCCTAAACAAAATGTGTGCTCATCATTCACAATGCCCATGTACATCAACCATGTATGAAACATGCACGCTAAAAAATATATCATTCATGGAATGTATCAATCATATTTCTTTATCAATATGCCACATGCATCTACCAATATGCCAACCATGCATCCACCAATATACAACCATATCCACCAATATGCTAACCATGTGCATCTACCAACATGCCAAACAATACTATCAATTCATGATTGTTGGAAATGTTTAATAGATAGCATATGCTTTTCATTGATGGCAAGTACAACAATGAAGATGGCATGAATACGGGAAGAATGTAACAAACAGGCACCATAAGTATTTTCTTTGGGAATAGGGCCGCAGAGAAACCTTGATGAAGTTGCAGAGAAACCTCGATAAGATCATAAGAGATAGTGAGGATGTTTGTTTTGACAGTAGCAACAGAATCTTGTCAATGATGGCAACAACAGTGAATATGACAAGATCAAAGTGTGCATTGATGGGAAAACAGGAACAATGTAATCTCAGAAGGAATTAGCGCAGAGTCAAACACAGTGTGAAAATTGTGGATGAGGTTAATTCATGACTAAAGCTCAAGGGAGATAGCTGCATTGGGATCATGTGGATCAAGGTCGAGGGGCTCCCTTTGACACTTAGAAATTCTTCCAAGTAAGAAGGATGTGTTTGAGGAGGTTGCGGATCGCGATCCCATCCCAATTCCCAATGACCATCTGATCTTAATGTAGACAAGAGGAGCACGCAATATGGAGGATAGATCTCGGCGTTAGATCCGAGCGCAGGTCCCGACCACCGTTCGATTGACGAACCTCAGACAGCATTAAAGAAAGGAGTGAGGGCTCACAAATCCAACAAGATGAGGGTCGCCGATATGAATAAAGACAAGAAGAGCATACTAAAGAGGAGGACAGGTCTCTGTATGCTAGATCCGGAAAGTGGTCCCAATTCATCTGGATCAAGGAAACCCGCATGATCTTTTAAAAGTGCAAGGAGTAGAGGGCTCACAAATCCCTAAATCAAGAGGACCGTCCATCTCAAGAGGTTATGAGGACCGTCGATCCGACTCCCTATCGGGGTTTTGAGGATTGAGTGTTGGAGATGTCAAATAATATTGACATCAAGAATCTCAAAATCACCATGTGTGAAATCCCGACCGGACCGAACCATCGATCAAGATGTGATCTAACACCTCAATCATGTCGCAACAGACTTCACGCCGCCTAGGAACATGGCACAACCAAGTAATGACAAAGTGTCAAATCGATTCAACATTTCAGGCACATAAAAGTCACGAACCAGAGTGACACATGGAAGTTATTAGACACGTGTCAATCCACGCAGGTGGCGCTATAGCGTGATGCCGGACACCACTCGAGTTTCGAGGATCGAGTGGTTGAGATGTCAAAGAATATTGATCATAGGAATCCTCAAACGGATGCGTGAAATCGCGTTGTAATCTGAACCGTCCGATCAAGATGTGATCTAGATCAGTCAATTCGACTATCGCCGCATTCACGCCTAGGAACACGGGTACGCGTAATGACAAGTGTCGACCCATCTGAATATCAGTACATGTAAGACCTAATCAGAGTGACACGTGGCAGGATTCAACATGTGTCAATCCATGTGTGACGCCAAGATGGACACCACTTCGAAATTTCGAGGATCGTAGGTTGGAAACAAAGAAACAATGCAATAGACCCCGATTACGATATGAAACGCTAATTTAAATCGTAGAAGCCGCTGAATCAAGATCAAACTGACCGCTGATTCCAGCCCTTGTTGGAGTTTTGGGATCGAGAGTTGGATATCAAAGATTATTGACATTAGATTCGACATCACATATAAAAATCGCTGATGTAATATGAGCCGCCGTGATTAAGGTTGAGTCCGCATCGTTGATTCCGTCTATCCCTTGTCGGATTTCGGGATTGAGTTGGACATATTAAGATTATTGACATCAGAATCCCGGGAGCATCGGATATGTGAACGCCCAGCGATGTAATCTCGGTAACCAGCTGAATCAAGTGTTGGTCTGGTATTACTAATGCACGGCATTAATACGCTGAAACTTCCAGAACCATTGATGACGCCCGCTAGAGAATCTCAAGAGACTGCGGTGGATCTCCAAGAGATGAAGAGTCTCCAAGCCGGCCCGCGAAGGAAGACTCAGAAGGATCGATATATGGATGAGCCGTGGAACTCAATCCCAAACAAGAGAAGGCAGATCGACCGCCATAGAGAAGACGAAGAGTCTCAACCCGCCAGAGAGGCTGAGGAATCACAACATAAAATCCAGTGATGTTGAACGCCGCGGGAAAATGGCCAGAGAATAAGAGTTATGATGATGATCACAATGAGCACCTCGAGAGGGAGGATATTGGCGCAGGCGAGAATGCAAGAGGAATGGCTAATAGTAATGCAAAAGATGCACATAAGCCATATATAAATGGTACAGAGAAGAGAAGAGTTGTTGTTGTTTGAGTTTGTTGTGGTTGTTGGTGAAGGTGACATGTGCGAAGAAGGAGGAGAGTGCAACAACCTAATTGAATAGAAGAGGATCCGCGTTGAATGGGCATGGTGCAATGTATATGCTGCAGAAGAACAGACAACGAAGTGATGTGCATGAAGGCAATTGAGGCGTAGCCAGAAGTAACGAATGCAAAGAAAACAGCTGATGAGTCCGCAAGTCATTGTTGAACATTATATCACCGTAATGAGTTTCAGTAGCAAAGAATTATACTTCCGTGGTATAAGTCGAGGATTGTCCTCGTGAGGTTCGGGCGGCGCTTGAACACGTGATTTGTGAAGCCCATCCTGCTGGTTTGAGAAACCAGGGGTGGTGGTGGTGCAAGGAGAATCCATTATTGCGAGCAATGCCGTGCTGGTTATTCAGATTGCAGCTGGTTTCTATCCGGTGCCAGAAACACCGAGCAGTGCTCTTCTAGTTGCGCTAGGAGAAACACTCAGTGGAGTTGGTGCTTCCTTCTAGTTGGTTTCTCTAGAACCAACTATAGGGAAGCACCAACTCCCCAGTTGGTGCTAGAGAAACCAAGGAGCTAGTTGGTGCTAGAGAAACCGTGTGGAGTTGGTGCTCCTTCAGTGGGCGCTAGCAGAGATGGTGCTCACCGTTGCATCTTGCAAAACAGGTTGTAGCCTCATTATGAGTTGGTACCATATGTATGATAATGTAAAGAATGTAATATTACTTATCATAAAGAAAAGAGGTTTTTACCCCTGTATGGGTTTCCTCATAAAGACTGCCTCGTGGTTTCTCATATGTGGACCGATGGCCGAATGTGCTGCTAGTTTATTTCCTTGTTTGGATCATCATTCAGTGTTTCTGTGAAGAGTTTTAAAAGAAGCATAATTGTTTGCTACCGTAACTGATTCAATTTCCCTTCTCAGCTTGTCCAACAATTGGCATGAGTTGGACCCTCATCTAAGGGTAGATCCCAGACAAACACGACAAGCCATGAAGGGACTTCAACACTAGGCCTCCTTCATTTGATGGAACAAATTTTTCCTTCCGGAAGGTTAGAATGAGAACATACCTAATGGCATTAGCACCTAAGGCCATTATGTATGGGATGTAGTAGAGACCGGATACATAAAGCCCACAGCTAGCTTCCAAGGATGCCGTAGCAGATAAATTAGAATTTATATTTAATGCTGAAGGGAATGAATGCTATCTTGAATGGACTGCTAATAAGTTTGTGAATAAGGTGATGCATCTTCAAACCGCACGCTAAAATATCGTGGGACAAAACTCTATTAAATCCGAAGGTAATGAGAAGGTGAAAGATTGCTTCAAACCTACAGAGTACAGCTTGAAAAGCTACAGATGAAAGAAGATGAAAGTTTATTGAAAATACTTTCCGAGAGTAGAAGAAATGGTCAATGCGATGAAGGCACTTGGTGAAACAATTGGGGAACTCTAGTTCATAAAATCTTGAGATCCTCCCAGATAGTTCAACCCAAGGTCTCTTCTATAGAAGAACTAATGATCTAAAACCTTGTAGTTTGATCAACTTCTGGGAACACCTACTCATATGAAATGAGAATAGTTAAATATGTTCACCTTCCAGAGAAGGCTACTCATTTAAATCGGACAAGAATTAGGATTCTGAGCCCTATGAAATTGAAGTAAAATTTGTGAAGAGATTGAAGAAACGATCAGGCAAATACAAAGGTAAACTCCGCTTTGGTGTTCTTAACCGCGGAAGCGATAGGTCATTTTGCAAATAAATGTCACACAAGAAACATGATGAAAACTCTAAAATGCAGACTAATAAATCTCAAGAAGATTTGATAAGAAGAAGAGCTTATGTGTAAACAATGATGACTCTCGTAAGACATCGATAGTGATTCCTCTTGTGAAGATAAAGTAAATGATTTCGCCATGGCCAAAAAGGATGGTGATAATGAAAGCAAGGTCGATGAGAATGATGAAGAAGTCAAGGGTTGACATGGAAGGAGAACTGATCGCTAATCGAAGAGATTGTCGACTAATTGGCTAAGAACAGAAAGCAAAACAATTGCTAATACAATTTGAGAAAGACAAGAAACAACCCGATGAAGATCTCAATCACTGGTGGAATTAGAATAGGCAAGAAAAATCGAGGATACTCTGAAACATCAACTATCAGAAAAGAGGGCAAGATCTCAAGCCCTAGAAGAAGAAGGAAAAGGAAAATCCAGGGAAAGATATGGAGAAGCCTAAGTCCATAATCATGGCACTTATCAAGTATCAAAGCCTAAGAAGGATTAACCACCAATCTCCTAATCCGAAGGAATCCAAAGTTGAGAACCGGTTTGGGTTATGAAGAGGGATCGGGCAGTTGGGAAGTCGGAAATGAAGAACCCATCAAGTAAGTTTTGGTCAAAAGTACAACCACAATGACAATAACAAGCCTACAGAAACAAACGAAGACAACCAGCCACCCAGGGCAAGTAAAGGAAAAAGTGCCAGATCTGAATCTGTAGAAAAAAGAAATAATGCACCGCTTCAAAGACATCATCAACATGAAAGAAATCGGGATTTTCTCAAAGAAGACAACCATTTTCAGGTACAAAGAATTTTTTTTTTTTTTTTTTTTTTTTTTTCTAACTTTGGTCATAAAGTTTTAAATTGTTCCTTAAGAATTAGGACGGAGCAATTAATATTTCCAAGAACAAATTTCACCACACCAAAGAATAATACAACAAAGTAACAAACTATCACATGCCATTGCAAATTGCCAAATTAAGTCTAGAGACATGCAACCGAGGAGGTCATGATTAATAAACAATCAATGAGCAGACAACCCCAACAACTTTGACCCATTGAACAATGATATTGAATATTATAACTATCACAACTTTGGCCACAAGTCAGTAAACCCGCCATCATTTGAAGAAGTACAAAGCAGATCCAAGAATAAAGTTCTTAGATAGAAAGACCAAAACATGGAAGAGGAAAGATAGTGAAAATGTGGTCAAGCACTTCAACTCAAAAACAAAAGGTCTTCCGAAATATAGACAGTTGATGTTCCAAGCACCTCGACCGAGACCTGGATAATCTATTGTCCATAAGTAAAAGAAAACAGGAAATGCGATCCTTGAAATGATGAACCAGCAAAATCAAGGATAGAGGGATGATGAGTTTGAGTAATGACAGCGAGGATGCCCAACACGCTCGCCATGGATGGTCTCAAACATAATTCTCACCAAGTCAAAAAGTGTGATGAGGCGTTGAAGAGGTGCTCACATCCAAAGAATGTAAGGTAAAGGTAAACTTAGACAAAATGGTGAATAACAATATAAGAACAAACAATAACGTTGATGTCTAACTCCTCTGCAAGTAAAGAACAAGATTCAGATACAATAAAAGAATGCCCAATCAGCATTTATCCCACGAAAGTTGAGAAGAACCATGTCATAAACACGAAGCGTAAGTCTTGAAGGTTGAGAAGGAAGACACCCAAATCGAGTTCTCCTTGAGAAGATCCATGAATCTGGACAAGGCCTTGGATAGCCATAGATCACCAAATGAAAAAAATCCGATATTGGACTCAACAAAGAAATCAGTTCTAAGAAAACCGACATATAGGTCCTTCCATTTGTGAGAAAGCAAGGTAGCTTCTCTTGGATTGAACATGACATAAAAGACCGATTGAAATTGCACTATGGAAAGAAAAAATGAAAAATTGCAAGATATCGGCGAAATTCAAATGGGGAGATCCAAGTACCTAAAAGTACAAGCCACCGTACGTTGCTCAAGTAGTAAACAACTCGATGTACATGACATCCTGTCAGCGACAACAATGACATGATACACTATGAGATTGAGATTTTATGATGGTTTAGATAATTTAATGAATCTATATTCGATACCGAATATACTTTGATATTGATATCAAAGGGGAAGAGAAGCAACTGGCTTTGCTGCCATCAATGCCAAAGGGGAGATTGTTGGAAATGTTTAATGTGTTTTCATTGATGGAAAGTACAATAATGAAGATGGCATGAATACGTGAAGAATGTAAATGGGACGGCAATCTTGGCATTTTGGGAAGAAGTCATTTAGCAAATCCCCGAGCAAGATCATAAGAGATAGTGAAAAGGATGTTTGGTATGTTTTACGTTGCGCCGTAGTTTTGTCATTGATGGAAAGTACAACAATGAATATGGCGTGAGTACAGAAAGTGTGCATCGGAGCAAAAAACAGTGGAACAAACGAAGCTCGTGGAGGAATTAGCATGAATGTAATGCGGCGTAGGTGTGCAATCGCTGTGGATGAGGTTAAGCCATGACTAAAGCTCAAGGGAGATAACAGAACATAGATCATATACATATATATATTGACAGCGGATCAAAGGTCGAGGCCTTTTGACACTTAGGAAATTCAACCAAGTAAGAAGGATGTGTAAGCTTGAGGAGAAGCCGCTAAAGATCGGGCGTTGGATCCCATCCCAAATTCTCAATGACCATCAGATATGAAATGGCCAGACAAGGAGCAGATATGAGGATAGATTCTATTAGGATCCGAAGCCAGTCCACCACCATTGGATCGAAGAGGAGAACCCGCAAGTTCTTTAAAGTGCAAGGAGTAGAGGGCTCATTGAAATCTCGACACAGCATGAAGGCGGTCATATCTGAATAAAGACAAGAAGGGCATGCTGAAGAGGAGGATAGTTCTCAGGCGCCAGATCCGAGCACAGGTTCGACCACCGTTGGATCGAGGAAACCCGCATGATCTTTTAAAAGTGCAAGGAGTAGAGGGCCTACAACCAAAAGTAGAGGACCGTCTATCCGTAAGTGGACTGACCGACCGCTAGTTTCGAGATCGAGTGTTGGAGATGTTAAATATCATTGACATCAAGAATCCCAAAATCACATGTGTGGAAATCCCGACTAAATCTGAACTTTCAAATCAAGATGTGATCTAGACCGCCGACTACCACGCATGACCATCGCCAACTAGGGAAACATGGCACAACTAGGTAATGATAGGTCGACTGATTCAACATTTCGTGCACATGTAAGTCACGAATCGAGTGACACGTGGCAAGATTCAACACATGTCAATCCACATGTGACGCCAGCAGATGGACACCATATCGAGTTTCGAGGATCAAGGCGGTTGGAGATGCCAAATAATATTGACATCAAGAATCCCAAAGATGTGTGAAATCTCGATTGAATTTGAACCGCCGACTTACGTGATCTAGATCACGACTCCCACGTTGCACTCACGCCGGGCCTAGGGAACACGCGGAGAATCCAAGCAGTAATGACAAGCACGACCGATTCAACATTTCTACTACGTAAGACACGACCAGAGTGGAGCAGCGGTATTCAACACATGTCAACCATGTGTGACGCCATCGATGGGACAACACCACTTCGAGTTTCGAGGATCTCGCGGTTGGAAATGTCAAAGAAACAATGCAATGTGAACTCGATTGCCCGAGCAGCGAAAATCGCGAATTTCAATCGCAAGCAAATACAATAAGATCACCGACCGTTGATCTAAAATTCATCGGAGTTTCGATCGAGATTGGACATGTCAAAGATTATTGACATTAGGGATCCCGGAGCATCGCGACATGTGAAATCGCGATAACAATCCGGACCGCCGACATATTGAATTCGACCGTTGATTCCCATCCCGCCCGAGTTTCTAGGATCACGAGTTGGACATGTCGAAGATTATTGATGGTCAGAATCCTGACATCGCGATATGTGAAATCATGATGTATCCGAACCGGCCGACCAAGTGTTGATCGAGGGCTACTCGATGCATGACACAAGGAACTTCCGTGAACCATTGATGGCATCTCAGAGAATTCAAGATACCCCTGGTGATCGCTTTCGTGAGGAGATGAAGAGTCTCCGAAGCTCGGCCCAAGGAAGGGAAGACTATTCTAGAAGGATTGACATATGGATGAGCCGCAGTCTCAGAACTAAAACAAAGAAGGTGAGCCCGACTTTCACAGAGAAGACAAATAGTCTCAACTGCCATAGAGGTTAAGGAATCTCATCATAAGACCCTGTGATGATGGACACATGGGTTTGACCACCAGGGAAGTTGAAGAGTTGAAATGATGATCATGCATAGCACCTGAGATGGGGAGATTACGGGTACGAAAGCATGAGGAATGAGACAATGCACAAGATGCACGGCTTTACATATACACCCACATAGAAGAGAAGGGTTGTTGTCGCTGGAGATTTGTTGTATTGTTTTTGGTGAAGGTGACTCATGTGTGAAGAAGGAGGAGAGGCCTGTAACTGAACATAAGAGGATCTGTGAAGTGAATGGGTATGGCACACGTATATTGGGCACCAAGAACAAACAATGCTGGATGTGTGCAGAAGGTAAATGAGGAAGGCAAGACAGAGTAAATAAGCCGAAACGGTAATGTTGATGAGTCTGGTAATATTTTGTTGAAAATTATATCACCTGTAATAAGTTTGAGTAACAAAGAATTTATATTTCAGGGTTGTTGGGGAGGATCAAGTTGTCCCTCAGAGGTTCAAGTGGGTGCTTGAAACAAGGGAGCAGTAGCTTCCATCCGGTTGGAGAAACCAGGTAGGGTGCAAGGGAGAAATATTGTTCTCTCAGGCTGGTTGGTTGTATGATTGGAAGTTGGTGTTTCCATCCGCCAAGGTTGGAAACACCAGGAGTTGGTTATAGAGAAACCGTGGAGTTGGTGCTTCCTCTAGCTGGTGCCGGAGAAACCAGGAGTTGGTGCTTCCTTCTAGTTGGTGCTAGAGAAAACCAAGGAGTTGGTGCTTCATTATAGTTGGTGCTAGAGAAACCAGGGATTTAGTGCTTCCTCTAGTGGGTTCTAGGAGAAACAGAGAGTTGGTGCTCTATTGCAGCTTGCAAAAAAGGTTGTAGCCTCATTATGAGTTGGTGCTCATATGTATGATAATGTAAGAACGTAATTGATACTTATCATATAAAGAAAATAGGTTTTACCTGTATGGGTTTCCTTTCTAAAATATCTCTGGTTTCTTGCATTATATATGTGACTAACAAATAATGTGCGCCGCGTTTATTTCTGCATTATTGTGTCATTCAAGAGCCAAAGAGTTTTAAAAAGAAGCATAATTTTTAAGCTCTATGAATAACTAATTCACCCCCTCTCAGCTTGTCCAACAATGGCGTCTCCATCATGAACCAAGTTCCAGAATGCCAATTGTTGTGCTAATCAAGTAAAACCAATGATGTACTTTAGCCAAATACTATCATCCAAACATATACCAAACATGTACATTAACAAATAATCGTACATCATGGGTTAGTGTCATGCACTCAAGATTTTATTTTTACAATCCTATAGATGAACACTTAAACCTATAGCAACAGTGCTCCAACTTAACAAACAATGTCATACCATGCAAATAAAGTGTTATATACCATCACATCAAGGCTGTAACCATGCATGTTCTCTAAGGATTTACCACATATACATGATCTACTACACAACATCTCAATGTGATGTACGCACCTATAGAAAAGTCAATAATTCGTATGTATACGACCGATACCATCGGCCAATTCATTATTATGCTTCAGTTGGATGACTTACTTGAGCTTCCTTCCAGTCTTTCATTCCATCACCATACTGCCTTCTTCATCTACTAGATGTCCCTTCTTCTCATAATTTGAGCTCTAAGCATCCATCTTTCAAATATGTCTCCTTTTACTTCTTCTGTAGCCATGCTATCAGGCAAGCCTTTATTTGAAGTTCTCACCATGGAATTTCTTCTTGTGTTACGACACTCAGGGGATTTGTGGCCAAATCCACTACAGTTGTAGCATTTCATAGTGTTAGAGTGAACAAAAATGTGTCCTACTTGATCACATCTCCAACACCTCATGGTGTTATAAAATCTTCCACTATATCTCCTTTCATAATATCTGCATTCAAAATCTTTGTGACCATATCCATTACATGAATAAAAATGCCCATGAAAACTACTTTCATACCTTTTCTTTGGTGTCCCAAGAATAGCTTCTTGATGTCTTCCTTGCTTTGTTCTTTTGAATTTTTTTTTTCCTTGTGTAGATGGTTTCTTTGCAACATTGTCTTCCTTCTTTGATGGATTTACCTCATGCTTGTTTGAGGTGCTTTATTTAGCATGTGTATCTTCTCCTTTGTATCCAAGACTTGATTTATCATATGGTGATATTTGACTTTCTAGGATCTCATCCAATATTAGTGAGATATTCAAGAATTTGTTTGAATTTTCTACCTTCTTTCTAAGGTCAACATTTTCAAATTCTAGCTTACAACATGACTCTTCCTTTTCATTTATTTGATTCTTCAATAGTTCTTCTATTCTTTTGGATTCTTCAATTTGGGTCTTGAGATGGACAATAGTTTCAAAATGTTTTCTAATCTCATCATCTACCTTCACATTTTCTTTTCCATTCTTTAGTCTTGTGATTTCCTATTCCTTTTCTTCTAGTTGAGTCTTATTTCTCTCTTTGAGCATTTCCTTTAACATCAATATGTACCTTTGACTCCTCCTAAGAAACTTTTTAGTGTTATCTGAAAGATAGTTATAGTGTGTATAAAA
>SNQJ01S0156483.1:21257-37356 GCA_010110895.2 Picea sitchensis | reverse complement strand
TCTCCATTGATAAGGAATCACAAGTCTGAACAAATACGGAGAAAGGAAAAGAACACAGTGATAACCACTTTGAATTCCTCTAGGTCCAAAGTCCCCTTCCCCCCAGCTCATTTCAACCTTTCTCCAAGAGCTCCCTCCTCTCTTAAATAGAAAAAACATCCTAATATCCTTAGGAGATCGAATCCCATCTCTTCCATTGGATTATAGGCCTTGGAGCTAGGTGGCAATAGTCAAGGAGACAAAAATCCAACAAACTACTAATTTTTAGGAAATTGTTGGAAGTCATTAATAAATTGTTTCCAACTCAATGCATGAGGTCTTTAATGGAGCTAAAACTTAGGTGTAGGTGTCCCTCGACCTCTAATTGATCTATGAGAAGGCATTCGAACCCTCCTTGACAGGTGGAAACCTCCCAACAAGGCGAATATCCAATCAACTATGAAAAACAGAGAATTTACAGCACATTCTGCAGTGCACTGGTATTTTACAAACTGGGTCAAGATGAAATTTGGTCAGGGAGTCAACAGGGATATCATCTTCCTCCACAAAAAAATTCAGAGAAACCCACTTTGTCATTTTGGCTTTATGATCAAATTTGTAACAGCAGATGCTACCGGAAATTTTGTAGTGCCCTCCTATAAAATTGCTCTGTATATTCCGTAGCGTCTTTTCTGTGTCTAGCTAGGTGATTTCGTAGCGCATTTTCTGCGTCTGGCTAAGTGATTTTGTAGCGCCTTTTCTGTATATGGCTAGGTGATTTCGTAGCGCCTTTTGGTAGCGCAACTACAGAACAGCCTGTGTACACGATTCTGTAGCGCCAGGCGCTACGAAATCTCTGTGTTTTTCAGTGTTGTGCAATGAATCCTGAAAAACACAAAAAAGTCTTAGTAGATGGACTATGAGTCTGTAAATTCCTCCAGTATATGAAAATATAATATTTCCCTGAACACTTCAAAATATAAGGATGAATGACCCATAACAACTACATGTGACCCTTTACAACTTCATGTGATAACATTGGCTCCACAGGGGATAGAGTCCTCCCTGTAAAGCTCTAAGAACTGTTGCAGCATCAGTGCCTTAGCTGTTGGGATATGGAGTCATATGTGCAACCAACCTCTGATACCGCCACTTATTCATGAAAACTGAAAAACCCGCTACAAACTGAAGGAAAGCAAGGCTCGGGAAGCGAGCTTATTACCTATAGCTACCCTACCCTAACCAAAATTGCAACTTGGTCAAGTAAAAGAAGATTTCCACAGTAACCATTCAAGTAACTTGATGACTGAAATGATCTCATCTATGTCACTGATCAATGAATAGTAATAGAAGTATAGGAGCAGCAACATAAATTCCTTCAGAAAACCATACTCACCCATGAGTATCGGTGAAATAATGCAATTTGAAATTTTCAGAAAATCTGAAACATATGACTCCATGTATATGGCTATAGGATCATTAATCACGTGATAGAATTATGGTTGCATTAGAAGACTAGGTTGTTCCTTCATAATCTCTGCTCTGCTGACAAGATTTTAATTCTCTTAACCTCCTTGAAGCATCCCATAGTTATCACATGCTTCAAAGAAATCATGGACAATAAAAGATTTTGTTGGTTGTTGATTATCTCCTTGGGAAAGAAAGTTATTTGTAATGTATTCTTGAAATTGTTGGTCAAATTTATCAGAAGAAAAAAATAGTGTAGGCTGACCATATGGTTTATCAACCTCCTCTTTACTGTCCTCTGAAAAATATGCTCTAAAATTGTTAGATACAAAGTCAATACTAGGAGAATTAGTACATGTTGATACAAAAATATGTTCATTTTTATTTGTTTGACTTTCTACATGTTGGCCATCTATTGATGAAAAAGAGAACAAACTCACATGTTCCTGTAGCTCATTCCTAACTTTTTTACCAAAGTTTAAAAGCATATAATCAAGGAGGTTATCATGAGCCAAGAATGTTAACTAATTTTCTAAGTCAACAGTAAGATTATGAGGGGCAACAACTTTCTCTAAAACAAAAATATCACCACCTTCTACAAAATCTTCCTCATGATATTCATCATAAACGAAATCATCCATTTTCTCATAATTAGGAAAAGGCTCAGCTGCATATGTAAATTCATCTTGCTAGTATGAGTTATAAGCATATACATTTGCATCTTTAACAATGGAAAAATCTGATTTAATAATTTCAAAATCAGAAAAAGATTTAAGATCTGAAAATGATGTGCAAGCATGTTGAAACAATTGCAAGCTTGGATAAGCTTCATTTTGTCCATATACTTCCTCAGTTTCTTCCTCATCCAAAACATTGTACAATATCTGACAAGAGAGTTGTGCACATGCACGAAGATTACTCTCCACTTCCTTTGCATCAACAAACATCTACAGTAAGGATGGTGACTTTCTTTCTCTGAGGTATAGGAATAGATTGGGATGGTGTGCCATTGTATATTGTACCATGGCAACAACCTCAGTAGGCCGAATTTCAATAGGCATGTTATGATAAACATTGTAGAACCTCTTGTTGAAGACAGGCAAAACCTCTCCCTCTCCTCTCCTCAAAGTATAAAATCAGCGAGGTATTGATCAAGAGACTTGTTCTCATCCCAATATTTTGAAAAAACATAATAAAAATCAGTCCGTGAACCAATTGAACCAGATCCCAGATCTCTAAAGCAGCCTCTCCCGTTAAAGATTTAGAAAATAATCTCATAACAACATCTTCATGTATAATTTCCAGATTATCAACAAAATTTGCAAAAGCTCCCATATGTTTCTTAGCTGAAACATGATCTTCTCTGATAAACCAGGGAAGATACTCAACAAAGTTGGGAGGATAAGGATGAAGGTGAGATGGAAATTTGAGAGGTTTAAACACCCTTTGTCTGACTCTAGACTGGAATTATGTGGGCTGAAAGAAAGGTTTAACAAGTTGATGACAAGGCTCATGGGTAATAGAAAAAGGTAATAATATCTGGGAAGGTTTTGAATTGATTTCATCATTCTCATGGTCACAAGGTTGAGCATGTTCAGGAGGGATGGAGATATAAACCTCGTTCTTCTCAATAGGCTGAAATGAAGGTTCAGGACCAACCTCAACAACACAAGCAAGCTACAAATTTTCTTCTAGCAAGGATGGATATGTAAAATAAGGCTTATGATCATCTGAATAGACAAAGCATAAGATGATCCTCTTTATATGTGAAGGGAAAAGAAAAAATGAGCTGATAAAGAAGAACATGAGTTCATGTAGAAAACTAATGAACTGATACCTGGTTTTACACTTATGCCCCTTCATCTTTCTGTCAACAGGATGCTCCCCAGTGGAGTCTCTGATTGTGGAGTCGCCAGGTAGATAATACAGTCAATTTTTTGTGTCCCTCTCTTGTCTACCACCAAGAGTTGGATCTATGTCGTTCTCCCAAGGAAGATAGTTTCACACTTCGTTCCCCGGCAACGGCGCCATTTATGTTATCACTCCAAGAGTCACCCTAGACCATAATCAGGTGAGCTTGGTAACATGCAAAGAATTCAAATTTAATTTTGAAAGATAAGTTGTAAAGTCACAGGGATTTGACCGTAAGGACAATCAAATTCATCTATTGTACACATTCCTAACCATATCCTTCAGCAAAAGTGGCCTTAGCAACTTCATATCAGATGAAAAGTTTGATAAAAGAATGAGAAAAAGGAAAAATGTGGTCTAAAACTGTCCTAGATGCTTCCAGCATTTATGACAGTAAATTCATAGTGAAAATATGTGTATTAACAAGTTCTATATCACCAATGCAAAGAATAAAACCTATTTCAATCATCGTATGAATAAGAACGAGAGTAAATCAATCACTCATTAATATTAATACACAAAGAAAGACAAAAAAGAAAAGGAAATTGATCTCCATTGATAAGGAATCACAAGTCTGAACAAATTCGGAGAAAGGAAAAGAACATAGTGATAACCACTTTGAATTCCTCTCGGTCCAAAGTCCCCTTCCCCCCAGCTCATTTCAATCTTTATTTAAGAGCTCCCTCCTCTCTTAAATAGAAAAATCATCATAATATCCTTAGGAGGTCGAATCCCATCTCTTCCATTGGATTCTAGACCTTGGAGCTAGATGGCAATAGTCAAGGAGACAAAAATCCAACAAATTGCTAATTTTCAGGAAATTGTTGGAAGTCATTAATAAATTGTTTCCAACTCAATGCATGAGGTCTTTAATGGAGCTAAAACTTAAGTGTAGGTGTCCCTTGACCTCTAACTGATCTATGAGAAGGCATTTGAACCCTCCTTGACAAGTGGAAACCTCTTAACTGTTAAGAACCAAATATCAATATAGCATAGAAAAACCTCAGAATAAGTACTCAACACCTTGAAAAAAAGATAAATTTAGATAATAAGCCTCTTCGAGGGGGCAACTTCCTTATGTCCACATAAATGTACAATTACAAGATGATTCAAAATGAAAATGTTTCATTGGTATATATAGGAGACTAGGAGGTATAATTACAACTAATGGCCTAAAGCCGACATAAATAAAATAACATTACTAATATAATATGCCCCAATTAAGGGGTAATAAGCCACTATTTAAGGCTTAACATTAACAAGGCGAATATCCAATCAACTATGCAAAATAGAGAATTTGCAACACATTCCACAACGCACTGGTTTTTTTAATGTTTTTTTCAAATTACAAACTGGTTCAGGTTGAAATTTGGTCAGCGAGTCAACAGGGATATTATCTTTCTCCACAAAAATTTCAGAGAAACACACTTTGTCGTTTTGGTTTTATGATCAAATTTGTAATAGTAGCGGCTACAGGAAATTCTGTAGCGCCCTCCTATAAAACTGCTCTACAAATTCTGTGGTGTCTTTTCTGTGTCTGGCTAGGTGATTCTGTAGCGCCTTTTTTGTGTCTGGCTAGGTGATTCTGTAGCGCATTTTCTGTGTCTGACTAGGTGATTCTGTAGCACCTTTTTTGTGTCTGGCTAGGTGATTTTGTAGCGCAACTACATAACAGTCTGTGTAGATGATTCCGTAGTGTCAGGCGCTGCGAAATCTCTGTGTTTTTCGGTGTTATGCAATGAATCCTCAAAAACACAAAAACTCTTAGTAGATGAACTATGAGTCTGTAAATTCCTCCAGTAGATGAAAATATAATATTTCCCTGAACACTTCAAAAATATAAGGATGAATGACCCATAACAACTACATGTGACCCTTTACAACTTCATGTGATAACAGATCTAACTTACCATATTGGTGAGATTTCTCCAATAACATATGGGGGCTGAGTTTTCCACAAGATAAGGAAGTGTTTAAAAGGGGTCCAAGGGGAAATCGTTTATGGGTATTAGTCCAAACCCAGATTTCATAATTTTATTATCATTGGGGACAACCTTCTAATTTTCCCTGGAGTGTATAAGAGCCCAATCATTAAGCTCATATAAGAGGGTGGGTGTAGAAAGTCACATCCTAGTCATTGGGAGCATGGGGTTGAAGTACAATCAACATTGGGCAGAGTGAGCAGTCAACTGGCTTGGAAAAATAGAGGAAAATCGTATGAGAAAAACTGACATGTTTTGGGCATGAACGACAAGTAGAGAACAAGCCAGAAGTGCTTTGAAGATACAACAATGGAAGGCAAATTTTGAAGCGTTTTTTGAGCTAAAGACTAAAGAAGCAAGTTGGTAGGCTTGCATAAGAACCAGGTTGTCATGCCTGAAGAATGAACTCATGTGTGAGTTGCACTGTAACAACAAATGATTTTTGTTGTTTTCTTGATATTTTTCTTAACAGTGAGTTCCCTTGAGTTTCTCAGTAGAGAGATTACTGGTTACTAGCGCAAGAGATACTCTGATAAATGAATGGGATGCTCGATGTACTGCATTGAAGGGGTACATTCCTTGGGTTGTGCAAGTCAAGAAAAAGAGAGTTGATAGAAAATTGAGATAGTTGTAGAAGAATATCAATGGGTTGTGGGATATATGAGTTGTGAGTGAACAGTGAGAGAAACCATTTTCTTGTGGATTCCTAGCCCCAGCTCAGGGGTGACTTGTTGTTGAGATCTAAAACAACAAATCTATGGTTGAGTGGAATGTCCATCCCAAGTAGCTGGTTGCACAACTGTTTTTAAAAGATAAGTGTTTACCCGTTTTTCTAAGTTATTTCATGAGTTTAATTGTTGTGCTTAACTCTCTATATGTGAATGGTTTACTTCCTGCTATAAATGAGTTTTATTAGCTGCATTCATATTCATTTCAACATGTTGTAGCTACATATAGTTAAATGGTATCAACAATAGTTAAAGTTGTGTATAATTTGTAGCTAGTAAGCTATAAGAATCTAATTAGCAGATTTTTTTATTTTATGAATATTTCCACATAGTAATGTTACTCGGTTAAATTGGGGGACATTACACTCAAGATGACCATAAACATATGGAATCAGACCCACCTTTGCATGCTACTATCCAACCACCCGCTGTGAACCATCATGGCCTTCTCAATCAGTGGCAAGCTCCTCCGGTCATCTCAACCACCTCAACCTATCCCTACCTCCTCAAACCTATTGTGATCTCCTCAACCTAGCATGACCTCCTCAAATTGATGGCCTCCTTGAATTTGTTGAGACCTCAAGCTATCACAAGCTCCCATAGTAGATATGGGACACACTATCATCATCTAAACTAGAACTTGTACCATGGATCTCTTTAAGCCCATCAACCCATCTCAACGAAATGTCTCAAATATTATCCTAAGCAACCACCAAGTCTAATAGAAAATGAAGTGGTATATAGGATTGAACCTGACCAACAACCTATTGAAATGTTCCACATTCAAAGGATGCTCAATGACAAAGTCCTACATTCAAGAAAGAAGATTCTAGCAAGGAAGTCCAACATTAGCAAAGTTAGTGATGCAAGAAATTCCATCTATAGAAGTAGCAACATCGAGCTTTTCAATGTTTCAATCTTATTTACTTATAGATATAATTAAAATAACTTATTATTTAATAATTTTAATATATTTTTTTTAAATAATTGAACAAAGTATCATTCATCTACATGAAACAATTTATTGTGATGTTGAAGTTTATAAATGATAAATTGTATCATAACAATCATTGATAAAGGCTTATGCTCTTTTACATTATTAATAGATGGTTGGTTTGAAATCCTCAATACTAGCATTATAACAATGTAAACTAGCCACTAAGTTGTTATTTCCTTATAGTTATTATTTCCTTATAGTTATGGAAGAAAAAGTGAAAACTTAATGTTAAATTGGATGGTCCCATTTTCCTAGTCCTTTTCTAATTTTTTAGTCAAGACTTTACACTCTTTTAGTTGAGCTTTAGAAGGTCTGTGTTTTTATGAAATACAAAATATAATAATTTCAACGGAACACCCAATTAATTCTAGGACCCTATGCTTTTACAAATACTTGGAATGGTGAATTAATCGGCTACAATAAACCAATGAAGTTATGTATAGGACTAAACAACAAGCATCCATTAATCCTCCTCAAGAAAATCACATTATTCTTTCGTTACAAAGAATTCTAGTTTCCATTTGGTCAATATTGCATTCTTAAGCCAATGAAGCATTGAATCACTAGTAAGGAGGATGGTTGTTACACCACCCACCACAACTTGAATCTAGGGGAAGGCACATCACTCTCAATGATGTGGTTGAGACCAAGTGCAAGTTTTAGGTAATTTTGACAAAACAAATACCACCCCTTTTATGATTTTGCGAAACGTAATATGATCTTTTATGAGTGACCAAGCCAGCAAAAGTAGAACATGGATAATTCCTCCTATGTAAAAATGAAGCATCACTTCACTTCTAGCAGAAAATATTAAATCCTTAAATTTTTATGATTAATTCTTTTAAATGTGCACCAACAGCTTTCCATGATCTTCAAAAGAAATAATTGCACCACATATAGAAAACAAAAAACAGGTAAGCTAGCTCTATAAAATGTAAGGATATAATTTATTTAACATTGGAGTGCACTTGATCATTTTGCAGCTAAAAAGTTTTTTTGAAAATTCCATAGATTTCCTCAACAACTTTATGATGAATGTAAAAATATAAATTCTAACATTGAAGTCTTGTTATCATGCAAACCTGCACAAGCAAACTTGCCTGACAACTGTAGGCAAACCAACCTTTGTCATAATTGGAAGACCTCTCCATTCGCACTGGTAGTATTCCAGTATCAAGGGGGGTGTCCCTAATAAATGTGTGCTGCTATCAAGCTAAGATTTCTGCATGTATTCTAAAGACAATCAGCACACTAAAAACTCAATCTCAAGCTGTCTGAAAACGGTCAAGAACGACGGTAAATTTAAATAATAGTTTTTAAATGGTTGATATCAGATCCTAGAGACGCTTATAACAACAAAAATAAATGATTAATGCATGAAAGAAAGTGTGCTTTTAAGTGAAGCAAATTCAAAGTAAATGCACAAAACCACACTACAGGAAAACAATTAGATCAATACAACCAAAAGATTTAGAGAGCTAAAATGAAGCATAACTATATCAAATCACTTATTACGTAGGAGATTGTCTGCATCATATTGACTAGTAGATGACAGGCTGCCATTGAGTTACTTGCCTACAGCGGAGGTGGTTTTCAAGATCCTGTGGATGAAAGAATGAAAGGTTTTCTACTGCTAACACCGTCTCCAAGAATGAACTGTCTAACCCCATCTATGCTTCTCAACTCTGTATATATAGAACCCTCATCTCCTTTAAATCAAGTCACCCTAACAGCTGAAAAAATCTCTACATGCAAGGTAAGCATGACCCCCTTTTTGCTTTTGGAATAGTTTTTCCCTTTCCGTTTGAGCATCTTTTCTTTGCTTTCAGCGTGGCTTTTCTTGTTACTGTTAGGAAGTTTTTCTGTTTGTCTTCACCAAGTCAACCAGCTTTCATCCCAACCTTAACCTTCTCAAACCGAATTGTTGGTGGCTGCCAACAGTCTACCAATATCACATTGACCTGTTGACTTTTCCTGAATCTTTTATTGATGGATTTTCTGAGAAAAAGCTGTTGTTCTGTTGTTCTAGCAACCATATCTCTTTTCCCACAATATAGGGAGAGTCGCATGCATGCTGATTTGGGATATAACGTCTTTGTTTGAAGAAAAGGCTGCCAGCAATAACCCTTTCCAGCACATCTCTTTTTGAGTCTGATGTTTTTAAAAGTTTCCTCTGTACTAACTTTGGACCAGAATATTAAACCAGGATTCAGGATTGATTTACATACCAGGCTGAGGGAAACCAACCATCCACAGTTTGAGACTATAACACACTCAAGAAACTTTGCTAGCTATGTCAAGGAAGTCAAGCTTGTGTCAAACTGGACCATATTATCAATAGTGATTGTAACTGCCTTTTGATGGCTTTCCTGGGTCGAATTTTCCTTTCCACTCTGGATTACTGTTCAAAAGGCCTTTCTCTTGCTGGACTGCTCAGAACAACCTCTCCCTCAGTGCTGGACCTTTCTTTAACACACGTTCCAAACCTTTCACTTGAAGGCTGAAAATTACACTGACTAGCAATTTATTCTTGTGGCTGCCAACTGTGTGGGTGTTTTACTCACAGAAAACAGCTTCCTAAAGTGAGCTGCCAATGTGGACTTAGCACAGGATATACAAAGGACATCAACTTGGCGTTCATTCCAATTGTTTATATGCTATCTTTCCTCATTTAAGCTTGCCACTTAACAGCACTTTTAGACATACGGTGAATGTATATACTGGAAATCTTGTTACTGTTCCTGTAACTGATGCGTTGATCTCTGTGGAAATCAAGATCTTTTCTCCCCTGACTTGAAGGCTGAAAATTACACTGACTAGCAATTTATCCTTGTGGCTGCCAACTGTGTGGGTGTTTTATTCACAGAAAACAGCTTCCTAAAGTGAGCTGCCAATGTGGACTTAGCACAGGATATACAAAGGACATCAACTTGGTGTTCATTCCAATTGTTTATATGCTATCTTTCCTCATTTAAGCTTGCCACTTAACAGCACTTTTAGACATACGGTGAATGTATATACTGGAAATCTTGTTCCTGTTCCTGTAACTGATGCGTTGATCTCTGTGGCAATCAAGATCTTTTCTTCCCTATTCAAGAGTCTGTATATAGATCTCACCCYGGTGTATATCATAATTTTTTTTTTCTCCAAAGAAATAGAGATCTGTACACATAACAGTCTCCTTTATCCTGTCAATTTGGTTTAGCTCGAGTGGTTTATGCTGAGGGGTGTTTTCTCACTTAATCAGATTCAATTGATGCAAGGAACATGTTTGGCTCTTAAATGAGCACACTATCGAAAAAGCACACTATCGAAAAAGCCTCAACTTTCTACAAAATCTGGTTTACCCTAAGTACCATCCTCAAAATGAGAAAAATACTCAGTAGATTTCCCCAGAAGTTTTTCCCTCATCCAAAAAGAACTGGAAAAAAAAATTAAAAAAAACAGTCTCCTTTATCCAGCAGTGTCCCTGCATTATCGTTTCCTTCCTCGGAGTAAGCAACTGCATGCAAATTTGATAAAGGTAATTCTTCCTTGAAATAAAGAGTCACCACAACAACCAGCCCATCGAATTGCTATCTGAGAATATGATTTTACAACCACTTTTTGCGCCACTTTCTGTTTAGTGGAGTCGACTTAGGATTTCCAGATTGACTCACTATTCTTTTCACTTTTTGCGCCACTTTCTGTTTAGTGGAGTCGACTTAGGATTTCCAGATTGACTCACTATTCTTTTCAGGCTTTTTATTGCACGGATAAAGCCTCACTTAAGATTTTATGGATTAGTTAAAATGGGAAAGGCTGTCACATGTGTAAACTTGAGTCAACCATTTTCTGCTTAACCAAACTATCATGAGAATTTTGCTTCTAAGATGACCTTGGCATGTACAAGTGACCACACCAAGTTTTGGGTTTCTATTATTGTGCCACATGGATAAGGACCCTTTGCTTTAATTTTAATTAGTAAAATCAGTGTGGGAAACTCAACATGCTTACCAATCAAGAACGACGAGGCAAACTAGTATTGTGGCCTTCCACCATCTATCTACCATGTGTCACTCTTAGTGGCTATTCACATGCTTATACTACTCTTTAACTCAACACTCTTCACCCACTAGGACCTTGAACCGCACCAACACTATCTGAACCATGACATTTATCATGTACCTACCATACATAGAAATTATTAATTATATACATGCCCAAAAAGCAATTTTTTTTTTTAGAAAAAACAAAAAGCTAAAAGAATGATCATGACTAGATGGAGCATGAGCCAATCCTCAACAAAAAAACAAAAAGCAAAAGGAAAAAAAACCATCATCTCGTATGCGAGCAAAAAACAGCCTCATTGGACTCGCTTTTTTACAAGGATCAAAAATATGTAATCATCTCTGTCATGCAGAGCCTAGATCTCGCTTTTTTACAAGRATCAAAAATATGTAATCATCTCTGTCATGCAGAGCCTAGATCTCTGGACGTTGGAAAAAAACGAATTGCTAAAAATAGTAGTTTTTTAGTTTTTTGGAATTTGAGTCTTGACAAAAGTGAGTATAGGAGGAGCCCTGATGAATGCCAATACTTGGATGTATCTGAAATGAGACCAGTATGAKSSTAAATCTCTGSWCGWTSGAAAMMMWCSARTTGCTAAAAATAGTAGTTTTTTGGAATTTGAGTCTTGACAAAAGTGAGTATRGGAGGAGCCCTGATGAATGCCAATACTKGGATGTATCTGAAATGAGACMAGTATGATGGAATCWCRCTCGATCAYCCTCCAGTTGCACAAATGCTACTGGGGTAAACAAGTACACACTGATCATTTTGCAGCTAAGTTTTCTTGTTGAAAATTCCATTGATTTCCTTAACAACTTCATGCTTATTATCATCTCTCTAGATTGCAATGTGTTTAAACTCATCCTTGTCAATGCCATGCAGGTCTAGCAACATTTTTCCCTTGTCTTTGGCATTCCCTTGACAGTGATCCAATAGTGACATATTTTCCCCCATTTTAAGAGATGAATGCACAATGCCTTTGCAATCGTGGTTGTGACCTCACAAGAAACAATGAAAACTTAGGTACTATAATTAATATAGAGTTACATTTGAGCCCTTGAGTTGAATATAGAGTTACATTTGAGCCCTTGAGCTTTGCCAACTCAAGATCAAAATCTATGACCTACTCCTACACATATATGATGTTTGGCAGCATTCAAACTATGTTACCGGATCCGGCAGATCCAGGGGTTGGATCCCCGGATCGGATACGGATTCAGATCCGGATCCACCCAGGATTCGCCCGTAAAAAAGTCAAGCCGTCAGCTAGGTTTTTGGTGTCACGGTGAAGCCGGGCCATTCTTTGTACCTTCACCTAGGCCTATAAAAATGCCAAGCCTTCTTTCTGCACCGGGTGGCTTAAAACACGAATGAAACTGGGGATGTGGGGGGGCACAAGGAGATGGTTCACCTCAGTCCATGGTTTACTTTGTAGGGTTTATTCCTTTCAAGGTTCCATAATTTCCCTATTCTGCTCTCCGTTTATTTCCTTTCGTTCCTCCTCTTCCCTCTCCGTTATTCCAGACCAGTTGTAATTAAATTATATATTAGTTATAAGTTCTATTTTATTTATATTATATAAGTTATATTATTTATTATATATAAGTTATAATTAAGTTATATATTATATAATATTATTAATTATGTTATAAAAGTTATGTATTATATATAAGTTATATATTGTTAACTATAAGTAAATATATTTTTTATTTTTATGTAAATTTTATTTTTTTAAATTATAAAAATATATTTATATAATTTGTACTTGTCTTTTCTTGACCTAAGTTACTATTTATTTATATTTATATAATTTTATTTTTTAATGCTAAGTTACTAGGATCCTGGCTTTTTATCCGGATCCTAGTAAGTTAGCATTAAAAGGCATTATGGATTTTAAGATTTCAACGATTTTTATTTATACAAAAATTTGTTCAACATTTTTCATAAATGATTAACCTAAAGAATTTCTCTAGCCTCAATAGGACAGTTTTTGAATTTGAGTCGAATTACGTTGCCACCTTTTAACAAGATAAAGAAGTCGCTGCAACAACCTTTTAAGGATGGATATTTATTTTTAATTATAGAAACCTTGGCGAATATTACTAATCTTCATATGTCAACTATAAATGTTTGGCGATATCTTTTAAAAAAAAATCAAATTTCTAAGTATTTTTATATAGTTTTATAAAATTTTGGCGATTTTTAAGGTAAAATAATTTTATCCTATAGAATTTGGGCTAATTATTTTTAAAATAGCGAATCTCGTTTTTGGAAAAGCCACGGAAAATTAGTCCATGAGCGAAATTTAGCCCCTAAAATCATCCCTGAATTCTCATAAAAGATTCATTTTTGCCAATGCACTTTCTAGTACTGTTCTATGCTCTACCCTTGTCAAAAGGTGATGCAGGAGCATCGCCAACGTCAAGTGAGCATGGGGCAAGCACCAACACATTTTGGCACATGTAAAATTGTTTGAAATGTTTTAACGTTGGATGCGCCAAACTTAAATGGGATAATTAAGAAAAGAGCGTACTTCTTGATTGTAATCAGACCTTGAGCAACCCGTTCTCATCTGAAGGACTAAGAGGCATTTATAATAGTAAATGTAAGTAGGTAGCTTTGAATTCTTAGATTAGACAGTTTTAGGAGCCAGAGGGAAAACAGATATAGACACCCTCACTTGTATGATTGTAACATTAGCAGCATAATCAATCAAGAGAGCATAGGAGAGCAAAAGCAGAAAGACTGAGTAGAAGAAACCATGTACAGAAGTTCTGAGATTAATATATGAAGTTTGATTCAGACTCATGGTGTTCAAATACTTTTTGTGTATGCATGATTGAATGTTATGCTCATGCTTGTTACTCTTTGTTATGCATTTGCTTTGATGCGTGAATGTATGATTTCATGTTAAATGTCTGAAATCTGAAGAGAGGATAAGGAATGAGTTTCAACTATTTCTCTGCCTGAGCAAGAGTTTTCCTGCAAGGAGTGCAGTGAAATTGTCCGCAAGAAGTGCGTTGACGGGTTCAGAGTATAAATCTCTGAAAGCTCAGGAGGGATAACAACATTGTTCTCATTCTCACAGAATTGCAAGTTAAGCACAGGAGCCGTGCAAAGTGTGCGCTCGCTGAGAGGAGTCTCGGAGTTTGCAACCTGAGCGAAACTGTTGAAGGACTGTTGTCGCAGTGGGTGCACAAAGTCGAAGAATCCAATACTTGGAAGTATTGAAAAGTTGTCGCAGTGGGTGCACAAAGTCGAAGAATCCAATACTTGGAAGTATTGAAAAGTTGTCGCAAGGAGTGCGTGCAGGAGCCTTTTAGAAGACTTGAGTTGTGAAGAGACGCTCAAAAAGAGCTAGTGCCTTGAAGTATTAGAAGGAGGCGCAGCGACATTGTGTCGCAGGAGAACAAGTTCCGAAAGGAGATACCGTGTTCATTTCGCAGAAATCGTAAAGGAGGAAATTGACGATCGAAGTTCTCCGTGGAGAATTTGCGAAGTTTCGAGAACCGTCGGATCGTGTAGAGGAGCAAGAAGGTTACGATGGGTGTTTTTCTGCGTGCAAGCTCAGGAGAAATCGGACCGTAGGATTGAACCAACAGGGGTCGTTGGATTACTCACGAAATCGCATTTCGGGGTTTCGTGAGTTGTAGGACTGAAAGTCTTGTATCAATATTCGCGAGGTCGCGAAAGGCGAAGTCGTGAAATAGCGAAAGAATCTGAGTTGTCCGATCGGAAGGACACGTGTCGCGAGATCACCCGTATCGGGGATTCGGAGATCAGAGGTCAGAAGGTGAAGTTTTTCAATGTCGCGAGTGGCGAAGTTGCGAAGGAAATCAGGACCGTCCATCTGAGAGTGGACAAGTGGCACACTCGCCGACACGGGGGTCAGACTTTCATTGACCAATTCGGGGTTTCGTGGGTTGAAGAGTTGAAGGCTTAGCATCAGGACTCGCGAAGTCGCAAGGTCCGAAATTCCCAAAAGACGAGAAGTCTCATCGTGGGACCCGCGTTGAACGACGTGTCGAAATTTCGCCATTTCGACATATCAGAAGATAAGAGATCGAGCCTTTTGTCCCGAAAGTTCCGAAGTCACGAGAGAATTGCAGACGCCCGTTAGGAGGACGACAGGTGGCAGAGATCAGAGGATCTCGTGAACTCGGAGGTTTGCAGGATGAAAGCCAAAAACTTGGGTGCTCCAAGTCGTGAGTGGCGAAATCGCGAGAAGCGAGGATAGTCGTCGGATCCAAGGTCACGGGAGAACCGTTGGATCAGGAACCCCATTGCATTTCGCGCATTCAGAGGTTCGGAAGTTGAAAGGAGTGTGTTCGATTGCAGAAGTCGTGAAGTGCCGAAAGCCGAGCACAGAGGGGACACGTGGCAAAACCACATAGTGGGCCCGGGAAATAGACAGGCGGACACACATCGCTTAGTGGAAGGGGTCAACACTTCGTTGACTCTCGCTTATCGGGAATTCGTGAAGTAAGAACACGAGAGTTCAACCTTTGAACTCACGAAGTGGCGAGTTGCGAGAGGTGCTGGCATTTAAGCCTAGTCGGTGGTCACACAGACACATAGAATGCTGACAGAGAAGGGGCCATAACCATTTCGCAATCTCGAGTATCACGGATTTGAGAAGGAAGAGTCGCGACTCGCGACTCGCGAGAATTGCGAGCGACGAAAAAGGACCTGTGGATCGATAAATTGCAGATTCCAGCAGGAATCCGAAAGAGTCGATTCGGCTCAAAGGGGTTAAAGAACGATCCTGTAAGCGGATCTACGTCAATAGGTATCAGAGTCTGACTCTGTTTGTATACTTCAGACAGGGAAAGCGAGAAAGAAAATCTCAGCCATGCCGCCGAGAAGAAGAGACAGACAAACACCCGATCCGCCAAAGGATAGAGAAATGCAAAGAGGAAGGGGTAGGTAGGTGCCAAATCCAGCCATGGAGAGAGAGATGCGTGACATACGTGCCAGACTCGAGG